>JAMALN010000438.1:0-30725 GCA_023630115.1 Cutaneotrichosporon sp. PK4640 | reverse complement strand
ATGCCCTGCTGCATCTGGCTGGCGCTCAGCAACAGCTTCCCCGTCTTCGCGGTCGGCCGCACCGTCATGGGCCTCATCGGGTCCTTCTCCCAGACGGTGCCCCCCGCCACCGTCGCCGACATCTTCCGCCCCGAGGTACGAGGCCACAAGATGAGCATGTACGGCGTAGCCGTGGTGATTGCGCCGTGCGTGGCGCCGTTCTTCTGCGGCCTCATCGTCAACAAGCACTCGTGGCGCAACCTCTTCTGGTTCTGCCTTGCCCTCTGCGGCCTCCAGTTCCTCCTGTACCTTTTCGTCGTGCCCGAGACGCTGTGGGTCGAGGAGGCGCCGAGCACCAAGCTCGAGGCCCCCGAGGCCGACGCCGAGAAGGGCGTGTACGGCCACTCCGAGGTCGCCGCCCCCGCCACGGGACGCACCGGCGTCGCGTGGTACCCCTGGACCCGACCGGGAGAGTACCTCGGCCTGCTGTGGAGCCCGATCGCGATGCTGCGCTTCGCCGTCATCACCCTCCCCTCGTTCTACTACGGCTCCCTCTTCGCGTGGAGCGTGGGCATCACCATCGTCATGCCCCAGACGTTCGAGCACCCCCCGTACTCGTTCGCGACGATCCCGCTCGGCTGCGCGTTCCTCGCCTTCGGCATCGGCGGCGTCCTCGGCAAGTGGTCCGGCGGCCTCGTCGGCGACAAGGTCGTCGCCTACTTTGAGCGCAAGCACGGCTCCCGGCAGCCCGAGGACCGGCTGTGGGCCATCCTCCCCGTCCTGCCCTTCATGTTCGTCGCGCTCTTGATTGTGGGCCTCTCGATCGACCGTAGCTGGCACTGGGCCGTCCTCCTCGTCCTCGGCGGGCTGTACTACTTTACGCTGTCGGCGGCGACCGGCGTGTTCCAGACGTACGTGCTCGAGAGCTACCTCCAGAAGAGCATGGACACGCAGGCCGTCTTCCAGTTCTGGAAGATGATGTGGGGGTTCGCAGTGAGCTTCTTTGCGATGCAGTGGGGCGAGGCGGACGGGTTTACGACGGCGTACGGCGTGCAGGGTGCACTGGCGTGCGGGATTGGGCTCGTGCTCGCCGTCCTGCTCATTTGGAAGGGGGAGGCGATCCGCATGGCGCAGGGCATGCCGGCGTTCAAGAAGTAGAGTAAAGTCTAGACCGGATGTACGACTACAGTAGTATTTGGGCCCAGCCTCGCTTGTCGCTTGCATGACCGCTTGCCGTCGACGGCCGGTGCCTCAACACCGAGCTTGCACTGTTTCTGAATGGCCACGGCTTCGCAATGGTCGTGGTTGTTGCTGACGTCCAGAATCGCTCTCCTAGCACAACCAATAGCAGCAACTGCGGGTCACCAAACCCCTGCTTCATTAACTCACGGCGGGGATCTCAGAGACAGCTGCTGTTCCGATTGCTCCAGCACATCGGTCCTGCAGGGGTATCCCGTCATTAACTCGGCAACCTGATGTCAACTACTGCACCCGATCCAATTACCACGGAAGCCGAGGGCTCCCCGGCCAGGCGTGTGTTCCAACTAACGGCAGTCTCCCCAACAGCAGCACAGGATCTAACTTCTGAATGCATCGTACAGCCGCATCAAGTGCGAGAGCTACAAACGTGTCCAACGATGAGGTGTTTTAGGCCCGTGCCGGATTTACTGCGACTGGGGCGAGGCGTCCTTGCCGCCGGGGTACTCGACCTTGCCGTTGCCGTGGTCGGCAAAGCGAGCCCTGTCGCGCGGGTACACGGGCTGCTGCGAGTCCCACTGCCACCCGCCGAACTGGGTGCGCTGGTAGTCGGCGAAGGCCTGCTGCAGCTCGGCCTGGGTGTTCATGACGAAGGGACCGCGCTGGGCGATGGGCTCGTTGATGGGCTTGCCCTGCATGACCATGACGCGGGCCGGCTTGGGGCCGTTGGTGACCGTGACGCGCTCCATGTCCTCCTGACGTACACCCTCGCCCGACTCGAGCCACTGCCCGCCAATGTTGACCTTGACGTTCGGGTCGGGGTTCATGCCCTGGTTGTGGTGGACGTAGAAGGCGCGCTCGGTCTCGGGGAAGTTCTTGGCGGGCACCTTGATGGTCGCGTGGGGCTCGAGCTGGATGACCCAGACCGCGACGTCGTTGTTGGGGTCGGCGGCGTACGAGTTGACGGGGGGCGGGAGGGGGTCGGTGCTGTCCCACTTGCCCGCGACAATCATGGCCTTGGCGCACCCGTGCGTGTTCTCCTTCTTGACGGTGGGCGTCTTCTCGTCCCAGAACATGACAAACTCCGGGGGCACGAGCTTGCTCTTGGCCGGCAGGTTGAGCCAGAGCTGGTACAGCTCGAGGGTGTTGCCCTTGTCGGTGTGGACGAGGGGGAACATCTCCGAGTGGCTCACGCCCTTGCCGGCCGTGACCCACTGGGTGTCGCCCTTGCCGTAGCGGGCGCCGGCACCCGTCGAGTCCGCGTGGTCAATGTACCCATTAGTGACAATGGAGACGGTCTCGAACCCGCGGTGCGGGTGCGCCGGGAAGCCCGGGATGTGGTCGCCGTGGTACATGCTCCAGCCGGAGGGGTTGCGCATGTCCATGCCGATGTCGCGGCCGGCCAGCGACGCGTTGGGCGACATGTCGGGCTTGCCCTCGGGGTACTTGTCGACGTCTGGGGTCAGTGGGAATCAGCAGGACATAACTCACGGAATACACCGAAGATCCACGGGCCGACACCCTGCCACGGGCGTGCCATCTTGAATGCGGGGGAGAGTTGAACCATGGCTTTGCGTGTTGCCTGAATGGTGAAGTGCTGTAGTAGTGTGTAAAGTAGTAGGTAGTGTAGATCTGGCGATCAAACAGTTGTTGCCTGAGACGAGCTTGGGGTCTCATGTTATATATTGCTCGGGGGGCGGGTCGGTGATGGGCTCGGTGTGTCATGTTTCTGGACCTTTGGTCATGGTGCTCGCGATAAGGGGTGAGAGCTGAGAGACGAGGCACATGCCCGACGCCTCGCGGGTAGCCCGGCAGGTTCTGGGATGTGCCGGCATTTTGTGCGGTGTCGACGAACGAGCGCTGAGATGATCGGGTGCTGAGGAGAGGAGTGGTAGGGTCGGCGGATCGTCCTCGGCACTCTGGACCAGGTTGGTGTTCGGTGAGCATGTGGTACGTCATCGGCCAATCAGGCGATTCCAGAGATCAGTTCCGCTCCGTTGGGTTGGGAGGTGTAGGTCAGCATGGAGAGGAACATCGGTCAGCAACGAGCCTGGATGCCTCATGTCAGCAGTCTGACAAGACCACAATTGGAGAGCCAGTGTGCCTGGCATGTTCTAGGTGATCGACGAATTCTGGCCCTCCTGACCAGATGATCAGCACAAATCGTCCGTGCACGTAATTTGATCCCGTTCAGCCCAGCCATTGGTACGTAAACGCACGTGGCGAGGGAGTTTACTTGCTCCCCCCATTCACCCTCGGTGATGTTGGGTTGTTGGGCGAGTGACATTCTTCCCTCGTTCGCGGCGCTTCAACACATCATCCTCCCCTCGCTTCTCCACTCGTCGTCCATCCCATCCACCTACACGTCTTCTCTGCAAACAATGGAGGACGACGACGCATTCCTCTACGGCGACTCCGCTGCACCCGCCGACCCGCCGGCCGCGCCCGCTGCTCCGGCCCAGGAGGGTGCGTTTTGTCCCTTGTCTTCGTCTCACATTACTGACATCCAGGTGGCGCACCTGCGTCCAGCAACATTAGCGCCTCCATGGCTGCGTGAGTCCTGACAGGAGCTTTCTGACATCAGCTCACTGGCTGCGTACGGCATCGACCCGTCTACTGCGGTGGCCGAGGAAGCGCCTGAAGATGGTGGAGTGGAGGAGAGCGACGGTGACGATGACGATGACGATTCGGACTCGGACGACGACGTCAAGCTCGTGTTCAACGCCGGCGCCCAGCGGTTGGACTTGCGGTACGTCTCAAGTTCTCCCTCTGTCCTCGCTGACACGCAGCAAGCCCCAACAACAGACGGCCAATGTTATTGGCATCGGTAAATGGGCGCACACCGCGACGACCCACGCACCACCAGCGGCGTCACCAACAGTGAACAAGACGGCGCCTAAGGGTGAGCTTGCGGTTTGCACTCTCAGTTGACACCAGCGGCCGCCGCTCCGGACGCGCTGACCGACTACACGCCTGCTCCCCGCCCTGGCGCACCGGCATCGACCCCCTCCGCTGCGACGAACCAGCATGGTCACACACCTCTGCCATCAGCGACCGCGCAGCCCAGCGACATGCATTCCCACCCCCATGCCACAGCAAGCGGGCCCCCCACCCATGCCATGCTCCCCCACTCGTCCCTCCCGGCCCAGCTTGCCCCCTCTTCCGACCCCAAGATTGACCCAACCAACCCCACGGGCATTATACCCAGCACCGGGACGAGCGTTTACGACATCGACGTTGCGCAGTTTGAGGGCTCGGGGCAGATGTGGCGCCGCCCAGGGAGCGACATCTCGGACTGGTTCAACTACGGATTCGACGAGGTGACCTACCCTCGCTACTTGAAGTTCAGGCAGGAGATGGAGCAGGGGCGCGCGGCACTTGTGAGTCCGCACGTGAGGGCAAGAGCTGATGAGCAGGCGCAGCTGAACCCCATGGCGCCCATTACGCCCGAGATCGCGCAGAACCTGCATGTGCCCATGCCGCCGCAGATGCAGCAGATGCCGCCGCAAATGCAGCAGCAAATGCAGCAGATGCAACAAATGCAGCAAATGGCGCAAATGCAGGAGATGATGCGGATGCAGGGCATGGACCCGGCCATGTTCGGCATGCAGCAGGGCATGCAGGGTGGCGACATGCAGACGCCAGGGATGGGTGAGTTCCACTTGTCCTTCGATCACTGACATCTAGGCAATGGCGTCCAGCAGCAGGAAGATGAGGCCGCCAGCGAGGGACAGTCGGAGCAGCCTCCCCAGGCGCAGCAGAACTTCCCGATGCGCGGCGGCAACACGCCGGTACGAGGAATGATGCCGAACCGCGGTGGCATGGCGATGCGCGGCCGAGGAGGAAGTGAGTCACCTCAGCTGAGACCTCCCATACTATAGCTGACAGCAGTCCCCGTCGGACCTCGTGGCGCTGTCCCGTCTGCCCCGAAGAACGCGAAGGGACGGTTCAAGGATAAGGACCGTGTGACGGAGTCGAACGCTGCGGCGGCAGCAGCGTCGTTAGACTACGGCGACTCGGGCCCACCAAGCCGTGAGCGGAGCCGCTCGCGCTCTGACTCGCCCTACCGCCGCAACAGTTCGCGGTACGACGACCCCGCGCCGCGCGAGCGCGAGCGGGACCGCGACTACCGCGAGTCGCGCTCGCAGAGCCGCTACGACGAGGAGGGCGAGTACGACGACCGTGACCGCGGGGAGCGGAGCGAACGCAGTGAACGCAGCGACCGCGACCGCTACGGAGAGCGTGACCGGTACGGCGAGCGCGACAGGTACGGAGAGCGCGACCGGTATGGTGAGCGGGATCGGTACGGCGACCGTGAGCGGCGCCGGAGCCCACGGAGGCACCACGACGACGAGGAGGAGGGGCGGGAGAGCGGTGAGGAGGACCGGCGCAGAAAGCGCTCGCGCAGCCCCGAGGAGGAGCGGCGGTCGACGCGCTCGAGCAAGCGCCGGTTGTAGATGACGCGCAGTGTTGATATTGTATGCCAGATGCTGCGCATTCCTGTGTGTCGTGTGTGGTGAGGAATGTGCGGACGCGGCATGGCACAGACTCATAGCTTTCACTCAACTCTGTGGCATATCAATCAAACATGTCACCAACAATATCAATCAACCAGCAACCACGCAGCTGCAGGGAAGGTGATGCCAAAACGCACAACCAAGTACCAAAAGATATCGTGCTCGCACGCTGAGTCGAACAGCGGTTAGCTCAGATGGGACGCTTCAGACCACAACGAACTGTGATAACCACCTACACTATACGAGCTGCGACAGGTGGATGTTGGAACGTCTTCCACTTGTCCTTGAGCAGTCGCATGCGGAATCGTGCGGAACGCAGCTCTGGCCTTCAAACCCCTCCAAGGCTGCTGACGGACACGCGCAGAAGCAGGCAGCGAGCGCCGAGCTCCTCGGTCAGTCTAGCGCTCGGCAGAGAAGGAATTAGAGCCCTGGGAGGTAGGCTGCACATATGCATCAAGTGTCCGCGTCTCAAGTGTCCTGTCACCGTCATTGGGGCCAGCTACGCGCCGAGGCCCTTGTTGTCCACGATCCACTGCTGGTTCTGGTTGCCTGTCGTCAGCCGCTCACTCCCTCTCCCTCCCGACCTCCCACTCACCACGGTAGCACCGCCACTGCTGGACGTGTCCGCCCTCGCCCGTGTTCCCGTCCTTGAGGTCGAGGCACGTGTTCGTGTTCTTGAGCTTAATGGTCCCGCGGTCGAACTGCACCCACACCCCATTAACGGGCTTGGACGTGTCGCCCGTGGGCTTGGCGTCGTTCTGCGGCGGGCAGGGGAACAGCTGCGCGCGGTTCCCGTCCGTCAGGTCGACGGTGGGGTCGTCCCACGCCGCTGGGGTAAGCCCATCCTCTTCAACTCACTGTAGCCCGTGACGACACACAGCTCCTCGACCGTGCCCTGCGCGCTCTCGTCCTGGAACCAGAGCACTGTGTCGCCGTACGCGGTGCGGAACTGCTGGTTCTCGGCGCCCGTGCACCGGTGGCTGCGGTCAGGTGGGACATGGGCCGCTCACATGTACACGCGCGCCCCGTGGTACTGCCCCTGGCCTTGCTGGAAGGCCGTGAGGCACATGTGCGGCGCGGCCTTGGGGTGGATGTACATCGGGATGGGGCGGGACGAGCGTTCCTCGGGGGTGGGGGCGGCGGCGGCGAGGCCGACGGCGCTGAGGAGGTAGAGGGTGGCGAGCATGATTGAGGTGGTGAATAGGGAGGTGGCTGAGAGGATGCCGGGCGAGAGCTTTTATCCCTTTGCTGCTTGCCTGCATCCCTCGCCACACGATGCGTGACGGTGCCAAGCCAGAGTCGACGTGGTCCGGATGCGCTACGATCCAGCTATCCAGATCGCTGTCCGAAGCGCCCTCGGGCCTCGGACCCAGCTGACCTGCTCCAGCGCCGGCAGACGGGCACCGCTGTTGCCCGGGGGCCCGAGCGTTTGGGTTGCGGGTGTGAAATGAGAAGCGAAAATAAGCTTGTTACTGCCCGCAGGTGCCTGCCGCATACCGCTGGGATCTCTTGGCATCTCGCTTCCGCTGCTCTTCATTCTGCACGCTGCACTGCCCCGCGCTCCACTCCAATCCGTCGGAGCGGGCGCGGGTGGGCGTGAGCATAGTGGGCCTGACGTGACCGGACGTCAGGCGACATGAGGAATGCGGGGGTTTCGTGCGCCATTCCGCGCAGTCGGCGTCTCACGGATCCGGCCGACAAGCCAGCACTCTCTGCACATGTCATTCATAGTCCGTCTAGTCAACCTTGATCACGCCGCGCCGCCCACGACGTCGAAGAGCCAGCCCTGCCCCGGCGCGCCACACGCGGCCTGGTGCACCATCCCGTCCGCGGCGCCGAGGCACACGTCCGTCCCCCACAGCCGGAGGCGGGTGTAGTCGCTGCGGTCCCAGTAACCGTTCGTCGGGGCTGTCACCTCGCCCACGTTGGGGCAGGGAAGGAGGAGGGCGGGGCGGAAGCCGAGCTTGGGCTTCTTGTTGGGCTTGCCCGGCGTGCCGCTGCTGTCGATGCAGAGGGTCGCGTTGGCCAGGAAGGTGAGCTTGGTGTTGGGCCAGTTGACGCGGAAGCGCTGGTCGGCGGACGCGACACAGGCGCGGCTGCCGTCAGCTGGGAGGGCGGGGGACGCACATAGTCAGCTGTGTGCCCTCGAAGCCGTGGGAGTCGGGCACGGCGGTGATGCACTTGTCTGGGAGGTTGGCGGGATGGATGTAGCGGTAGGCTGGGGGCGACTGGCGCGCCTCGAGGTCGAGAGGGGCGGCGGCGGCGAGCACGGCCAGGAGGGAGAGGGGGAGGAGCATGTTGGGTGGGTTGGAGGGTGTTAGTCTGGGCGCAGGCTCTTAAGTAAGTGTCTGGGGGACGCATGGAGGTCAGGACTACCGAAATAGACGGTCGTGGAGACGGAGACGGTGAGAAGATGTGGTGGGAGCCGTCCCGAAGAGAAGGCATCTGCTCGCACCCAGGCTGTGCAGATCTCACAACAAGGCGCATGTGCATCGGGGTGATGTGGTTCATTGTTGTGCAGTACAGCAGGTGCAGATGGGCAATCGGGAGCCCGGCAGCATAAGCCCCACCTACAGCCCACTGCCGCCACCACGGTGGCAGTTCTCGGCCAACATGTTCACACATGGCCGCGCCACGACGGGCGCTAGTAAACTGTATTCTCATGCACCGCCTCCAGCGCCCGGTGAGCTGCGGCCGCTTGCGATCGGACAATCTGTGGCGACAACCTCCAGCGGATCTTCGGAAACAATAACATTAGAGGCGTTTGCTATGTACAGAGTGCAGTCGGCTCGATATGCCTGCAGGTTGCGGCGTGCGCCGGCTTACGCCTAGAACGGCCCGCCCTTCTCGTCGGCGAACCACTCCTGGTTCGTGTTGCCTGCTGTCAGCTGCGTAAAAGCCCCTTAGCTCACCAGGGAAGCACGTCCACTGCTGCACGGCGGTCTGGCCGTCGCGGAGGTCGAGGCAAGAGTTGGAGCCCGTGAGGCGGAAGTGGACCCCGTCCGAGAAGTCCCAGACGCCATTGACCTCGGGGTAGGTGGGGCAGGTGCGGAGCATGGCGTCGCGCCCGTCCGTCAGGTCGACCGCAGCCGACTGGCCGTCTGGGTAAGCTTTATAGGACTGGGACTCACCGCTGCTGGTGTTGACGCAGAGGTCCTCGATCGCGGCGGGGAACGAGATCGTGCCGTCAATCTTGAACTGCTGGTCCGGCGTGCCCACGCAGTCGCGGACGTTGAGGGCCGTGTTGGCGTACCCGCCCCGGCCGCCCTTGAGGGCGGAGAGGCACTTGGTCGGCTGGCTCTTGGGGTGGATGTAGACGAGGGCGGGGCTGCGCGAGGCGCGCTCGACGGGGGCGGCGGCGACGAGCGCGGCGAGGACGAGGAGGTAGGCGAGCATTGTGGCGGCGAGAGGAGGTGTAGTGGGAGTAGGAGATGTGAAGTGGGCGCGAGACGCCCTATTTATGCTCGCCCGGCCTGCTGTAGTCCATCGCTGATGAGACTAGTCTCGCAGGCAGTTGAGTGTTCGGGTGGAACGATTCGATCACCGATCCGCCGCCGTGACGTGCATGCCGTAAGGATAGCTCAAGGTTATCGATAGGGCAGTCAAGGCACTGCCTCACGGGACCTCCGCGCGCACTTGTCGTATACAACTGAGCTAGCGCAGAGGAAGTGGGACGTTGCAGATCATACAAGATGTACAGTAGGAATCTCCGCCGCAGATTCGGGTGTCGGCGTCGGGTTCGGGGCTCGGCACGTGTCTCGATGGCTGCCGGGGGACCTGTGACGCCAAGTGGCCCGCGCTCGCAGTCCTCTTAAGACACGGAGTAGCGAAGAGCATGCCGCAGCCAGGGGGCGCCAGCTCGCCATCACGGGTTTCATCAGCCCAGCTCACCGCCAGATCGCGGACTGCCTCCTCCGCCTGGCAGCCCGCATGGGCCGCAAGAGTGCGCCCTGGCGCGCGCTCACACACGATGATGAGCCCGGCCTGTGCCCTAACTCCCAGGGACTTGGATCCACTAGCAAAAGCTCGACGAAGACCCGATTCGAACGGGCGCTCCCGAAGGAAATTGATCAGCACTGCGCGTTCTAGTCAATCGCGTTAACCACTCCGCCACTTCGCCTGTGATCGAGGGCCGGCGCAGCAAGGTACTGCGAGTGGCGCACTGCCTCGCGCAAGAGGGCGCGTCAAGCGTAGTCGAGGCATGGCGGAACACCGTACGCCGGGACATCTGCGCCACGGTTATCGCCGCCAGCTCTAAGTCCCACTTCCCACGACAGGTCGTAAGAATACATGCGTGGAACGATCTCCTACCAATACATCGCCTCGGCCACCTCGGGGCGGGAGAACACGGCGACCCGGTCCCGCCGCGCATCGTCCGGCACCATCCACGTCCCGTTCGCGCTGAGGGTCATGACCCGCCCGTCGCCACGCCCGTACGTCTCCCAGAACGTCGAGAGCGCCGCGTTGCCCCTGCCCTTCCTGTCCTCGCCATTCGGATTGAGATGATACGCAAAGTTGATCCTGGTGTGAGCTCGATCTCGATGCGGACGCACCAGTAGTTCAGCATCTTCTGCGCCAGGTCCAGGTCCCCCGGCCCATGCGTTGTAGTGTTCACCCCGCCCATGAGGTACGCGACGTCGTCGGCGTGCGTGAAGCCCAGGTACGCGGGATGGACAGGGCTGGGCCGCGGGCCCGCGGCAAACACGTAGCCCCACGCCTTGCGGTTCGGGGCGAGCATCGCGCGGCTGCGGCTCGTCCACTGCGCGTCGGTGATGATCGCCGCGACCTGCTTGTACTGCGGGGGCAAGCCGAACGTCTCGTTGCCTGTGTCGAAGGGCGCTCCGAGGGCCGGGTCCTCGGGGTACGCTGCAAGCACCTCCTTGAGCACGTCAGGGGGGAGGGCCGCTGAGGCGGAGAGGTAGTCGGCCGCCGACATGAGGGAGATGTTGGCAGGGATGGTGGCGTTCACGGGGGCGGTGGTGTTCGCGGGGCCGGAGCCCGTTGAGCTAGCGCTCGCGGTGGAGTTTGTATTCTGCCTCGCGGTGAGGAGCATGAATGTTCCCTCGTCGCGCATGGTCCCGCAGATGAAGGGGATCTTGGAGATTTTCCCACGCTGCAGCAGCGCATGCGGCGAGTCGGGGACGAGCTCGCCGTCGAGCGTCGGCGCCCACTCAACCTGCTTGGCGTACTGCGGTAGCGCCTTGAGCTTGGCCGAGGCGTCGAGGATCGCCTGCGCCGGCAGGCCGCGGAGGCACTCCAGCGTAGCGTCTCCACCCGCATCGTTTGACCGGGCACTCATCCCCTGCGCCGTGCCATTTCTGGAGCCATTACACCCCGCGAACCCGGCGAGCGTATCGACCGTTTGGCGCATGACCTCGGGCGGGCGCACGGGCGCAATTCCCGGCGCGCCGGACTGCATGATCGCGCCGCGGAAGAGGTCCTGGTTCGTATTGAGCATGTGGAACCCGATGGAGGCGGCGCCCGCGCTCTGCCCAAACACCGTGACCTTGTCGGGGTCTCCGCCGAACCAGCAGATATTCGCCCTGACCCACTCGAGCGCGAGGCGCTGGTCCCACAGCCCGACGTTGTCGTGCCCGAACCCGAGGGCGCCGAGGCGGTAGTTGAGGGTCACGTACACGAAGGGGCGCGCGGTGTGCACGCCGTACTGCACGAACGCGGGGGCCATCGTCAACACCCCCGAGCCGAGGTAGAACGCCCCGCCGTGGATCCACACCAGCACGGGCAGGCCCGAGCGGTTGCCCGCTGGCGCCATGACGTTGAGGCTTAGACAGTCCTCGTCTACTTTGAGGCCGTAGAAGCTCGCGCTCCCGAATTCATTGGGTTGGAGGCAGGCCGGGCCGGGCTCGGTCGCTAGCACGCTGCCGTTGTATCGCTTCGGTTGGGGGCGGGCGAAGCGCAGCGGGCCGGTTGCTGGGGTCAGCGCTTGGTAGGAGGAGGCTCACGCGGCTCAGCGTAAGGAATGCCGAAGAACATGTCGAGGCCCGAGTCGCGTGACCCGGTGATCGTGACATTCGCTCCATCCTGCTCGATGTTCACGGATACGGGGACGGCGGTGGCCGGCGGCGTGCCGTCGTCCCCTGGCGCCTGGTCGCCCTCGAGCGAGATGGAAGTCATCGCCGATGGGGCGAGGGAGGAGACAGGTGTCGCCAGCGCAGTGGAGGTGACGGTGTGGGCGGCTGCTGTGGAGCCGAGTGCGAGGAGGGCTAAGAGTTTCATGGCATTGGCGCGGTGGTGAGTAGAGCGATGCTGTGAGCGGAACGGTGAAGAGTAGGTGATCTGTCGTGATGGTCGTGAGAGCCAGAGAGCGTGTGTGATGGAGTGGGGAGGTCAAGGTTGCTTAGCGAGAGCTTGCTTCATCCGTGTGGCCCGTGTCTTATGCAGACATCAACACGATGCCGTCACCGAGCCTAATCGCCCCCCGGCATACCGATACGCAGCTCCCGACGCCGAAGCGATCACTGCCGCGCGTGCCGTGTGTCAGGCCAGCTAACACCGTGCATAGTCCAGCTGCGCTGCCTTCTTTCGGAGCCGGGCGCACCGCCGCGTACGCCGACTCCGCTCGGAGTCGCCCGGAGCAAAGTTTTTCCGCCTCCACTCTCCGCCCACCTGCCTCTCCACAATCCAACCTCGTGACATCTCGTGACGTTTGAGCACAGCCCATCAGCGCAGCACTACGCAGATCCGAGGCTGCGCTGACTGCGCTGCTCGGCCCCGCTTTAGATCTTGGTAACCTTGTCGGGGTACGCGGCGAGCCACGCCTTCCATCCGCCCTGCAGGACGAGCGCCTTGGACGAGGTGACACCCTCCGCATCCAGCCAGTCCTGGTACCACGCGGCAGAGCGCTGCCCACGCCCGCCGGCCGAGCACGAGTTGCAGTGGAACACGACCTTGGGGATGCTGGCGTCAGCGTGGCTTGCAGGAGTCGTACTTCTTGAGGAGCTGCCCGGACGTGGGGAGGGTCTGGTACAGCGTCTGGGCGGGGAGGTTGAGGGCGCCGGGAATCATGGCGCGCGCGGCGTCGTCGTCCTTCCGTCAGCTGTGGAGAGGGGGAGACGTACGCCAATGATGTCGGTGCGGCGGACGTCGACAACCACATAGTCGACGCCCGGGGTGCCCGTGAGAGCGGCGACGTCCTGGACCGAGATCTCGGCGGGGGTGCTCTTGGGCTTGGGGAGGTTTGCGTGCCAAGACATTGTGCGTGATAAGGGTGGGGAGGAGGGAGTGGATGGAGAGGAGAGGTGTCGAGATAACGAGCGAAGGCGGAGCATGGAGTAACAACAAGAGTCGTGCGAGCACACACATTGTTGCACTGCGCACTGCCCATTGGTGATACCTCACACGTGGTGGGGTGACGGATTGGCTCGGCCGGAGCAACTCGGTTCCGCCCCCGCGTCTGGGATCTGGGTCATGACTAAACTGTCTTGCATGTCTTGCTTGTGTAGGTCTCATTTCCAGACCGCTGTTACCAAGAGTGCACCTTGGTATGTGTTTGTCCACGACTTCTGGGTTTAGTCGACGTGTTGGCCATCTTGGAGCCGCGAGCGCCACAGTGGGCTTGCGTGGTTGTCTGAGCGGCATTCAGAGTGGACAGGGAGCCGGGTCACCAGGTAGGTGCCCTCGCACCCTCGCTTGCATTCCCACATACCCTCACGGTGCCTTGGTGTTCCGCACGGTTGGTGTGCCGACGGAGAGTGTGTATTTAGCCAAGCTCACCATTCATCTTGCGATCCCTCTTGTTCCTGCTACAGTTCCTCAACAGTGACACCGCCCGCTCACCCACCACTCCACGCCATGCCCGAGCGGCCCCCAGCATCTTTGCCCAGCGGCCAGAGTGCTGCCTCGACGCTCAGCACATCCACGTTCGCCGCACTCAGCAGCGGCATGTTGACCCTCAACCTCGGCGCTCATCGACCCCACCTACATTGCCGGGCATGACACGCGGCCGCTCCCTCGTCTCTGAGACCAAGGGTTACAAGCGCAGCCGCTAGCATCCCCAGCCAAGCCCCAAGTGCGCATCAACTCACAAGCCTTCCCACACATCCTCGACAACATTGTCGCCCTCTCATCCGCCGAGGCCCTGATGGCCCTCCGCCCCGTCTCGCGGCGGTCCATACCCAAGCGGACGCGCTTCTCTTCCGCCACATACTTCGGCTTCCGCAAGACTCGCGATGCCGCCTATGGCGGTTCCGGCGCTGTATGCGGCCGTCATCCCCGCGCATGGCCGACCGCTCCGCCTCCCGCTCGACTTCGTCATCGCTGCGCCCCTCTGGGCGTATCCTCTCCGTATTGAGGAGGCCGACGAGCCGATGTACGATGCCATCGAGGCGCGCGCGACCGCCGCTACGGCCCGCGGGGTGGCCAAGCTCGCCGGCGCAGTTGCGGTCGACTGGTGGGTCGCGGGCAGCGATTTCGGGGAGCATGCCTCCCGACTGAGAGGACCTCGGCATGGTGCTGCATGCCCCTGTCTCCGGCGGCTCCGCGACGATGCACGAGCAGCTGCACAACGACCTGCGACATTCGCCGTGCGCACACTTGGCGCCAGGGGCATGATGACTATTGTCGGCGCTCGGCGCCGAGTGTCTCGTGCCAAACAAGGCCGTCCCAACTCCGTCGGATCTACCCTCCACTGTCAGTGCTGGAATATTGGGAGCTCCTCCACCGCCCCCTCCGCCCCCACCCTTGCCTGCCGTGTCCACTGGCGCCCCGCCCCCTCCGCCCCCTCCTCTCGGATCAAGCACCGCTTCCCCCTTGAGCGGCGCAGCATGGCTAGGGACAAGTTGCACCACACTTCCACTAACCCGCGGTGACTACCTGCAGGTATCGGATTCTGTCCGTCGCCAGGAGATCCGCCGTCAGCTCCGTGAGCACGTCGACTTTGACATCTGCGCCCCGCACTGGCGGTGTATCACCTACGACAGCTGGGTGTCATCCCTCACCCTACACCAGAGCGAGTTTGAGACTGTTGGGGCTGCGGGTCTAACTGGCGTATTACACTACGGATATATCTTCAACAGCAGTACCGTACCTCTTACGAGCGGGCCAAGCAAACACTACGAGTGGGGCAGCCGCCGGGCCCAGATTGGGCGCAGGAGAACGCCCGAACTGAAGCTCGCACAGCAAAACAGCGCGTCCACCGCCCAACCCCAATCAGACGCGCACGCCTGCAGGCGTGTCGCCAGTGTAACACCCCCATTTCTGAAACTCACGATTGCCTGGGCGGGTCAGGCACGAGCCAGGTAGGAGCATGTGGTGCTTTCAGGAGACGTTAGTGTCACTTAGTGTGGCACTATGGGGCCGTGCTGGCAAGGAAGTGTGCACCCTGACCTCTTCCGCACTCCGAACAAGTCTCCGTTGGGCAAATGGCCGAGTCGTGCAGTGCAGTCTCCGCGAGCGTCGACTCCTCGATACGTAACTCTCACCCCTCCGCTGTATCCGGGGGCATCGATGCATGCAGACACGTGTGGGACTTGCTTGAGCGGCGACGCGATGCCTCGTTTTGCCACCTAACTCTCGAACATGATCAAGCCCGGCAGCCCGCAGTGGCGACCCCTCCCGTCGGCGTGGAAGACGCGCAAGCTGGCCATGCTGGCCGCGGCGCTGGTCTTCGGGCTCACCCTCCTCGCGTTCCACACCGACGTGGCGTCCAGCGCCCTCCCCTCCACGTCCATCTTCAAGGCGGACCCGTGCCGGGGATGGGACCCACACGCGCCCGAGGAGTTCGACCCGCCCGCCTGCGTCCGCGCACAGCAGTTCCGCCAGATCGCGCGCTTCACCGCCACCCCGGAGTACGTGACCCCCATTCCCCGCTGAACCAGATACGCGGCGCTCAAAAACGTGGGCCAGCTGCGCGCGATCGACCGCATCACCGCCTGCGCGCTGGGTGTCACCGAGTGCCCCGCCCGCCCACTCATCGTGTCCGACTACGAGTTCATATCCAACCCCGAGCACAAGGCGGGCGTCGCGCACGGCGAGGAGGTCTGGGTGTCGTCTTTGGTGCGTTGGCTGCTAGCGCTGCTGATTCCAGGTCGAGGGCATCCGGCAGATGGGGTATGAGCTTCTCATCTTCGACAAGGACGAGGACCGGACGTGGAACTACACGCGCCTGCTCGACGCGTCCATGTGAGTGCGCCAGCGAGACGCGACCGCTAATCCAGCCACATGTATTTCACAGACGCGAACCACGCCTTCCGCTGCTTCCACAACCCCCACTGCGTGCGCCCGGAGGACTACGTGCGCCCCGCCACGCACGCGATCGAGGCGAAGGAGGGGCAAGAGGGCGTCCTACCAGCATGGCGCATTTTTGGGCTCAACTTTGTGGGTACTGCGTGGGCCGCGCTGACGCCGTGCAGTGGGGTGCGCGCCCGAACGCGTACAACGCAATCTTCCTCGACACGGCCAAGCACTGGGGCATCAACGGCGACGACGGGCACGAGGAGTGGTCGCACCACGTCCTGGGAACCAAGTGGCAGATCGTGTGCGTTTCGGAAACCTGCCGAAGCTGACACCAGCCCCTTCGCGTATCCGGGACACACGAACGTGCCCATGACCATTGAGCAGGCGTGTCTCCAGACGCCCGTCGTGCCGTACACGGAACGGGACGACAGCATCCTCATCCTCGCGAAGCATGCGCGTGCGTATCAGCCCGGGATCCGCTGACCCCAGCCTACCTTCGCGGAGGGATCATCAAGGGGATCGCGACGGCATGGGACGAGATCGTCCAGGCGATGAAAGGCCGGGGCGTCGACCTGGTGCTCACCGCCAACAAGGACCCGAACCACCCCTTCCCGGAGGGCATGGTCTCGCACGGGTGGCAGTCGCCGGCCGCGTACCGTCGTATATCCGGGCGCTCGCGCGCCATGCTGGGCATCGGGATGCCGAGCATCTCGCCGAGCCCGTACGAGGCGCTGTGCGCGGGCGTGCCCGTCGTGCTGCCCAAGAACGGGAACCACTCGGCGAGCGGGTGGGAGATGTTCCAGCCGTGAGTAGCGGCGTAGCGTGTGCAGGCTGACAATAGCACGTGGTTCCAGCACGGGCCGCTGCAGGCGCTTGAGCCGCCATATGTCTACTCGTACGACGCGAGCGATCCGCAGGACCTCATCGACAAGCTGACGGAGGCGGTGGATACCCCGATCGAGCCTTTGTGAGTGCTGCTGCTGTCGAGCTGACACCAGCATCCCGCCCGACATGACGGCCAAGGCTGTGTTCGCCCGCGTCAGGGAAGTCATCGGCCACGACTGGGAGGCCGAGTATCACGCTGTGCGGGCGGCCAACGGTGGCCGCAACCCCGGCTACAAGCCCATCCAATGGGAGAAGTGCTGGGAGCGGGGTGTGTGCGACCCCGCCGTGCTCAGCCACCGGCCTTGAGAGGAGAGTGGATCATTAGAGCTTCGTGAGAGTGACTGATGAAGTGCATCTGGGCAGTACCACGCTGTCCATCGCATATCGGGCGCGATGCCCTGAGTCAACTACGAACTTACGGTGCACGAGCCTGTATCGATGAAGTCAACGCTCCGGACCATCTTGATCCATCGCGAGACTACTTGAGCTTGTTGAACGCCTCGACGGCAGCCTCGGCCGTGACGGTCGCACTGGCAGGATTGGCGCCCGTCACGAGGCGCCCGTCGGTCTGGGTGAACGCGTCCCACGGCCCCGGCGGCGAGACGTACTGCGCGCCGAGGCTAGCAGCCGACGCCTCGATCGTGGGCCGGTGCCAGCTCTTAATGGTGTCGAGCACGCCCTCCTCCTCCTCGCCCTTGGTCGTGAAGCCCGTAACCTTGCGGCCCTGGATGATTGGCGTACCATGTCCGTCGACGACGCCGCTAAAGATCGCGCCGCCATGGCACACGGCGGACACAATCCCGCCCTCCTCCCACACGGCCGAGGCGACGCTCTGCAGCCCCCGCGCCTCGGGGTAGTCGATGAGGCTGGCGTGCCCGGCGGACGCGAAGAAGATGCCGTAGTCCTGCGGCTTGACGTCGTGCGGCGTGAGGAGCTTGTCGAGCTTGCGGCGGAACTCGGAGTTCTTGTCCTCGTAGACCTTGCGCTCCTCGGGCTTGAGCCAGTCGTCGGTCGTGCTCAGCCAGTCGGGGGAGTAGGAGCCCGTCTCGGAGGCCAGGTCGACCTCGAAGCCCGCGGCGCGGAAGACCTCGAAGGGGTGCAGCGCCTCGGTGATGAAGAGGCCCGTCTCCTTGCCCTCGGGATAGAGGGGGGCGTGGGCCGACGTGACGGCGATGAGTGCGCGCTTGGGGGGAGGCATGATGCGGTGATGGGATGATGCGGGGGTTGCCTCGCCGCTGCTCGAGCTTTATATGTGCATTCACGGTGCATTCATGGTGCATTCATGATGCATTCATGGCGACGGCTGACGTCAAGTGGTGGGAAAGTCTGGCTGACTTGGTTACTGCCCTTTGAAGAGCGTCATGTCCGTGCGCTCAGTGTGAAGGAGCCGAACATTCCACGTGCGGAACCCGATCGGCTCGCGGCTCATGGGAACAGGGTCAGTCACCCAGCTGTGGTGTTCTGGGAACGTGCATTCCAGCTTCAGCGACGCGTCACGGGACTGGCCCATGGCTGACTCGGTGTAAGCATCTTGCCCGCTGCCAGAGCAATTAACCGCATGGCTGGGACCTCCACTTCGTGAAGCAGGGGGTCTTGTTTGATGCTGGTTTAGCTCTCGGTTCACTGGGTGGTCGTGCACCGCGGTGTGTCTCACTGGCAGATCTGCTGGTCTGCCGGCCTGCGAGCTGCGAGCTGCGAGATGCCAGAACGTCGCCAATCAACTATACACCGTGCACCGTAACTGTCACTCGCATGCTTACTCGGTGCTATTGCGACCCCGGCTCTGCATGTGAGTTGCTTCGATGTCTATCGTACATAAGCTTGTACTGTACTACCCGGTACCCATCCATATCGTCTGGCTGCCTCCCCTGTAGGTCATAAGAGCCTTGCTCAGTCTCTGCCGGACTAAAGCCCCAACCACGGCATCTTGTACCTGCAATCACTCACAATGTATGATGCTCCTGGCCAGTCCGAGGTCGGTGTTGACACCGGAGTTAGCTAGGGTGACGTCAGGGAACTTGGTCAATGGCTTCAGGCGCACCCGTGATGGGCTCGGCGCCCGGGGTCCCACGGTCATGCCCACTTCGCTATGTGTCCGCGAGCGCCCGTCGCGAACCATTCCACGGTGGTTGAATGAGAAGCGCGTGTGATCATGGGGACGGCTGAAGAGGCGGGGAGGGGCCGCTGGCTGACACAGCCAAGTTCATTAGCGCCAATCAGTTCAAGACGCCGAGTTGCCGAGCTGCGGCCATGTTCCGCGGGTGACCTCCGTGGCGGACCCGTGGCGGTGGGCATGTGACTGATCGTAACCGGGTCAGGAGAGCATCGGAGCAGAGCCAGCCCAGCTTCATCGCGGGGCCGCCGATGCCCGGCATGCCCGGCACGCGCGATCACTGGCGTCACGTGTAGTCTGCTGCGCCGGCAAGCCATGCTGGTCGGCATTCGGGCGAAGCGAAGCGTCGAGCCATGCCCCATGGCCCACGCGAGCCCTCCTACATATACCTCGGGCGCTCAGCGGTTCCCACCACCTGTAGCACACCTGCAACCATGGGCACTCTGGGCAACAAGACGACCAACATCAAGTACCTCGACGAGTACGAGGACAAGCACAACTACCGTGCGATCCAGGCGCCCGACACCAAGACGCTCGAGTTTGAGCCGCTCAAGCCCGCGCCGAGCGACGATGCGTTCTGCAAGGTGTCCCTGGTCAAGAATGCCGACTTGACGATGGGGCTGAGCATCTTCCTGCGCACGAGCGACACGGACGCCCAGATCACGCTCCCGGTGTACACCTTCCTGCTCGAGGTAAGCCACCGCCCGCCCAGAGCTGACGGGTAGCACGCGGGGAGTGGGCGGCGCGTGGCTTTCGACCTCGGCCTCAAGCCCAAGCTCGAGGACTTCTCGCCGTTCACCCAGATGATCATCAAGGACATCCCCATTACGTGGCCGCGCGCGACCGTGCCCGAGGTCTTCGCCGACCACGGCGTCGACGCCAAGACTGTCGAGGCCGTGATTCTCAGCCACGTGCACTTTGACCACATTGGCGACATCAGCCAGTTCCCCACGTCGACCAAGCTCATCGTCGGCCCCAACACGGGCAAGGCCGCGCTCCCCGGCTACCCGAGCTACCAGGACTCGTCGGTGCTCGACTCGGACCTGCCGTTCGGCGGCGAGCGCGAGGTCGAGGAGCTCAGCGACAAGTCGCCCTGGGTCCGCTGCGGCGCCTTCCCAGAGGCCATCGACTACTTTGGCGACGGCTCGCTCTACATCCTCAACGCGTACGGCCACATGGTCGGCCACATTGCAGCGCTCGTTCGCACCTCCACCAAGCCGGACACGTACATGCTCCTCGCGGGCGACTCGGCGCACGTCCGCGGCCTGTACTCGTGCTGCGCTGGGTGCACGGTCCCGTCCTTCCGCGCTGGGCTGTACCCTGCCGCCAACGGCCTCTCCCCGCAGGAGGTCAAGCGCGGCGGCCTCCTCGCCATCCACTACGACCTGCCCGCCGCGTACCTCAACATGGCGCGCATGGGGCGCATGGAGGAGGAAGAGAACATATGTGTCATTCTCGCACACGATCTCGAGTGGAAGAAGATCATCGACAGAGAGCAGGGCGGCGAGGACTGGGAGTGGGTGGAGGTGGGTGACTGGCACGCGAAGGGTAGGAAGAAGGAGGTCCAGCGCGAGCTGGTGTACAAGCCTGGAGAGGTTAAGGACGCTGACGGGATCTGAGGGCGAGCGTTGTACGTCGGAAGTCAAATGCAATCTTGTCATGTTTCACTGACGGGCCGACCGCTGCTGTTCCGGGGCCTCTGTTGATACAGCGGCTATGATACACAGATACATACTTGCCAGCGGCCGCTACGACGAATGCGAGATGGCTGGCCGCTCCTCGAGCTCACTGGGTCCCTCGAACATCTTGCGGGCGTCGATGAACCATGTCGCCGCGCACAAGATCCACACGATGCCGACGACGAGCACAACCCAGTTCATCGTGCTCCCGGTCGGCACAGGGATGGCAGGGGGGAACATGAACGTGACCGACGTGACGAGGAGGAAGACGAGCGCGCCGAGGTTGACGGGGCCTGGTGTGAGCGGTGTCGCGGGTGCACTCACGGCGGAACTTGCCCAGCGACCAGCGCGCGTTGTGGTTGTACCCCTCGAGCGCGGCCTGGCCACGGATGAAGATGAGGAGGACTGCGTGAGCGAGGCCTATGGGAGACGTACTGGGGACAAAGTACGAGATCTGGAGGAGGACCACGGACGACGAGAGGATGGCGTTGCTCGCGATGGACGAGCCGAGGTCTGCGTCAGCTTGGCAACGATCGACGCACTGATGAGCCCGAAGACGATGACCCAGAACGTGCAGAAGCAGATGCTCTGCACGGGGACCTTGAGGCGGGGGTGCACGGGAGCGAGGAAGCGGGAGACGTGCCCGAGGCCGCGGTCGCGCGCGATAGCGAGGAGCATGCGGCTCGAGATGGTGATGAGCACCTGCTGCACCAGCACAAACGCCATGAGGTTGAACATGATGAGGCACGTTGCGCCGACCTTGCTCCGTGTCGCCTGGTAGTAGATGGTGAGGAGGGGCCCCGTCGCCGTCGCCTCGAGCACCTCGTCAAAGCTGGTCAGGCAGAAGAGGAGGACGATCATGAACACCCAGCTGGTCCCGGCGCCCATGAGCACGGCGCTGACCATGACGCGCGGCGCGTTGGTCGCGGGGCTCGGCATCTCCTCGATCATGTGCGTCGCGGCGTCGAACCCCGTCAGCCCGAACACGGACTGCAGGAGGCCGAGGATGAAGGCCATGCCGTCCGGCCACCCCGTCTCGTTCGTCCACTTTGCAAACACCTCCTTGGGGGGCTGGTAGTTGCCGCGCGCGCAGACGAGGCACACGATCACCACCGTGACGATGCCGCACATGCTCCACATGCCCGCGCCGCGGTCGATGTGCGGGAGCGCGCGTACGCTGAACACGTTGAGCAGGAACGCCTGCAGCACGATCCCGATGTACAGCAGGAACTGGTGCCACGGGCGCGCCTCGTATGTCGGGTGCCAGAGGGTGATGATGCCCGTGATCATGGCGGCGCCGAGGCTCGCCGCCGTGGCGGAGAGGGCGACCCACCCGGCCGTCGCCATCCACCCGGTGAAGAACGACAGGCCGACCTTGTACCGCCGTGGCGCGATAATGTCTTGAAGTCAGCCCCTACCTGAAGCAGACTCACAGGCCCAGTCGTACTGCCCCCCGCTCATGGGGTACGAGTGGCAGATCTCGGCAAGCGAGAGCACCATGAGCAGCGTCCCGGCGGCCGAGGTGAGGAGGCCCCAGATCATCGACACGCTCCCGCCCGAGGGGAGTACGAGCCCGAGCCTGGCGTCAGCGGTGCCGCGGCAGGACCCACGATCCCGACATCGCGCTCCAGCTGTTGAGCAGCGTAAACGCCAGCCCGAGACTCGAGAGGAACGAGAAGTTGCGCTCGAGCGCCACCTCCTCCACCACGGGGTGGACCTCGTGCCGCGACAGGTCCTTGTCGGCCCATTTGTGGACCAGCCCAGACTCGGGGGCGAACTGTTCGTCGTGTGCGGTCGATGCCTTCTCCATGGCGAGATGGGTCAGCCAAGCGGGGCCGCCCCGTACTTTATGAAGGCGCTGGCATCGCGAGTGGGGGTGTTGCAAATGGCGCCGGAGAAGTGCCTCAGCTCCAAGGTTAGTTCCAACAGTCGCGACTGGAAGCGACTGTCGATGACGTTGATCCATTGATGGTGGTATATCCGCGGGGGACTTGATATTTCTGGTCCAGCTTGCACTAACTTGGGCTCCGCAGCGCCCCGGTGCATGCCCCGGCGCTCTGCAGGCCATGCATGTGTCGCCAGTGTCGCCAGTCGCATAGATCCAACCCTGCGGTGTGCTATTTCCAAACCATCTGCCCCGATCTGACCTTCTGTCCAGAAATCTGACCTTCTGCAGATCTGGGGTGCATCGTGCCTTGAACCCACATGCTCCGATCACGGAAGGATCGGTCCGATCTGTCTTTCCTGGGGTCGTGCGAGCGTGTGGGGTTGTGGTTGGTGGCGTATGGATCCCCACAGTGTATGCTAATCTTGTAAGCCACACGCTGGTCACAGGTAGCCGCGTCGCCGGAACCCAAGACTTGTCATCCATCTATTCGTTATGTGAATCACTACAATTGCCCTCTGCCCCTTACAGCTTCGCCTTCGCCTTCTCCGCCTCGAGCTCCTTCTGCGCCTGCACACGCAGGTCCTTGCGCAGAATCTTGCCCGAGGGCGACTTGGGGATAGCGTCGAGCACGACGACACCGCCACGGAGACGCTTGTGCTGCGCGACACGCTCGCGCACCCACTCGCCAACCTCCTTCTCGACGCGCGCCTTGTCCTTCTCGTTCTTGATGAGCCCGGGCTTGGCGACGACGTACGCGCGCGGCAGCTCGGTCGCCTGCGAGTCGTCCCACACACCGACCACACCGGCGTCCATGAGCTGCGGGTGCTCGAGGAGGAGGGCCTCGAGCTCGGCAGGCGGCACCTGGAAGCCCTTGTACTTGATGAGCTCCTTGACGCGGTCGACGATCCAGTACCACCCCTCGTCGTCGCGGACGCCGACGTCGCCCGTCTTGAACCACTTGCCCTCCATGGTCTTCTTCGTCGCCTCGGGGTTGTTGTGGTAGCCCGTCATGACGGAGGGGCCGGCGACCCAGAGCTCGCCGCGCTCGCCCTCGGGCACGTCCTTGCCGTCGTCGCCGACCAGGCGAAGCTCGTACGAGGGGATGAGACGCCCGACGGAGCCCTTGCGGTTCTTGCCGTTCTTGTCCGGCTTGGCGGCGTCCTCGGCCTTGCAGTAGGTGATCGCGGGCGAGGTCTCGGTGAGGCCCCAGCCCTGCGCAATCTGGCAGTGGGGGAACTTCTTCTCGAACGCGGCAGCCAGCTCGCCCGACAGGGGCGCGGCGCCCGACTGCAGGGTCTTGAGCGAAGTGAGGTTAAACTTGGCCGTGTTCTGCGAGTGCACGAGCACCAGGAGGATGGGCGGGACGACAATGCCGTAGGTAATGTTGTACTGCAGGTCAGCGCGCGCTCGGTACTATGGCTCACCTTCTGAATACCCTCAAGGACGGCAAGCTCGTCGAAGCGGGGGAAGACCACCACGGGCACGCCGGTGGTGAGGGGCTGGTGGACCAGGGCCATGAGGCCAAAGATGTGGCTCATGGGCAGGACGCCAAGAATGGCGTCCGTGCCCGGGTGCAGGTCCGGGTAACAGGGGGTGATGCACTGGATCTGGCTGGTCATGTTGTAGTGCGAGCTCATGACACCCTTGGGCAGGCCGGTCGTGCCAGACGAGTAGCACAGCCAGGCGGTCGAGTCAGCCTCGTCGCCGTCAAACTGCTCAGGGCGGCGGGGGCAGTCCATGACCTCGTAGATGGAGCGGTACTTGCCCGAGCCGCTGAGGAGGATGATGTGCTCGTCCTTGAGGCCGTTCTTGAAGAGCGGACGCGCCTCCTCGAGGACGGGGAGGAGCAAGGGCGAGAGGAGGATGGCCTTGGAGCCCGAGTCGTTGAACTGGTGCGCGAGCTCCTTGGGGCCGTACGCGACGTTGGCGGGCGAGACAGTCACGCCGGCAGCCTGGAGGCCCCAGGCGCCGACAATCCAGTCGAGGCTGTTGGGACCAAAGAGGAGGGCCACGTCGCCGCGCTTGACGTCGCGCTTCTTGAGGCCGCATGCGAGGCGCTTGGCGCTCTCCTCGAGCTCGCCGCGCTTGAGCTTGCGCCCGGTCATGCCGTCGATGTACGAGACGAGCTCGGGGTTGCGCGCCTCCTTGGGGATGGGGCTGTCGCCCGCCTCCTGCGGGAACAGGTAGCGGAAGACGTCGATGCGCGGGAGCTCGGGCTGGGCGACGTCCGAGGTGTAGATCGTCATGGTGGGCGGAAAGTGGGGAGAGGAGGGGTGGGGAAAGGGGTTGAAGATGTGTGTGGGTAGTGCTCTTGTACGCCAAGAGTTTGTGACGAGGAGGAGGTCGAAGCACAAGGAGGTCTTTGCTTTAAATGTCAAGCGACACAGTGTCTTTGCACAAGGATCCAAGGACTAGAATGGAGTTGGCATGAAGGGCAGAGACATGGGTCCGTCCCGCACACCGGCAACTTTGGGTGGTTAACCGAGATGGGTCCGTGGCGCCGCGGCGCGGCTGATCAGAGCGTGGCGACGGTTATTGGCTGTGGCTTGTGCCGGTGCCTCTTCGGTCACCGATCACCACATCTCATCAACGCTCCACAACTTTCCACCACAGTGGTGCGGAGAGGTGCGGCACCCCTCATCGAGCGCGGCGCCGCTCACGCGATGTGGGTGATTCAGATGAGTCCGAGAGCATCCGACGCCGAGGCACAATCGTTCCCCAATCCCCAAAGTCGGCACGGGCCGGCCCAAGCTGGTGTGCACGAAAACTCAGTCCTAAGCACATACCGTTCAGTTTCTGACCGAAAAGGAGGAACTTCACAGGCCAAGCTCGCATCTTTCCCCCCTTGAATCCATATCATTATTACTTCAGACTTCAGATACGCTTGAGCAACGCTTGAGCAAAGGGGCCAGCGTCTCGACCAGCACCCTGGCATTCTCCTGCGTCTCCTCCTCGCTCTCCCCAGTCTCCAGCTCTCCCACCTCGACGCCGACGACCTCGGCCACCTCAGCGATGGCGGTGACGGCAGCGCCCAGCTCCTGCAGACTGAGGCCGTGGGGGACCTTGTAGTCGGTGGGCATCTCCCCCGGGCTGAGCACATCGCAGTCGATGTGCACGTACACCTTGCGCCCCGCCACGGCCCGCCTGAGCTCCTCGACCATTCCGGGTCCGGGCGCGACGAGGCGGACGCGCTCCCCGTCGATAACCCCCGTCTCGGTAGGGTCGATGTCGCGCGTGCCCACGAGCACGGCGGCCTTGACCCCCGCGCCGAGGCCCGAGTCCCACAGCCCCAGCGGCCCGCTGAGCGCCATGCCGCCCAGGTATCCCGTCTCGCTGTTCTGCGGCGTGTTGAGGTCGGCGTGCGCGTCGAACCAGACGACCAGCGCGTCGTGGTGGCGCGCTATGATGGGGAGGGTGGCCAGGGCCGGCGCGCAGCGCGAGCACGCGGTCACGGGGCGCTTGTTGATGCACAGGGCGTGGTCGAGGGCTCGTGAGAGGTCTTGGAGGGCTGGGAGGGCATAGGCGAGCTCGGTGTCCCAGTTCGAGGGGTGGCTCGGCGAGGGCGAGCCCACTTTGGTTGGCAGTACGCCAAGGTACGCGGAGAGCGCGGCTGCAAGGTATGGCGACGCGGCCATGGCCTTGTCGTTGTGGTCGCCCGCGCGGGCGGCATAGTGGATAAGACCGGTTGACATGGTGGGCGTGGTGGAGGGAAAGAGGCCGGTGGCGGAGGCGTCAGATATGATAACACCGTGAGCCGAGTCGAACGTGAGTCGAGTGATGGGACCGACGGGAGCCGGCGCTTCCTCCTCCATCACAAGCACCCGTCGGAAGCAATGGGCGCATGCATTCATTCCACACCAGCATCTCGGCATGCATTCCAAGCAGATGTATGCATGCCAAGCTACTTGAACAAAGGGGCGAGCACCTCAACGAGCGCCCTCGCGCAGGCCTTGGTCTCCTCCTCCGTCTCTCCAGTCTCGAGCTCAGCCACCTCCACCCCCACCACCTCAGCCACCTCCGCAATCGCCGCTGCGGCCTCGCCGAGCTCCGCGAGGCTGATCCCACACGGCACCTTGTAGTTGGTGGGCACCTGCCCGGGCGAGAGGACATCGCAGTCGAGATGGACATAGACCTTGCGTCCAGCCACGGCGGCCTTGACGCCCTCCACGAACTCGGGGCCGGGGGGTACGTACCGCACCCGCTCGCCGTCGATGAGCGGCGTCTCGGCGGCGTCAAAATCGCGCGTGCCGGCCAGCACGGCGGCCTTGACCCCACTCCCCAGGCCTGAGTCCCATAGCCCGAGTGCGCCGGCGAGCGGCATGCCCCCGATGTGGCCGCTCCCGCTCGTGGAGGGCGTGTTGAGGTCGCAGTGCGCGTCAAAGTAGACAACCAGCAAGTCGGGCACGTGTCGCGCCATGACTGGCAGCGTTGCCAGCGCTACCGCGCACCGCGAGAGGACCGTCACTGGGCGGTGGCCCTTGTGTTGGGCTGCGTCGACTGCGGCGGCGACGGCCTTTAGGTCTGGCAGGGCGAAGGCGAGCTCGGCGTCCCAGTTTAGTGGGCCGCTGGGGGACGGCGCGCCGATGACCGTTGGTGAGGCGCTGAGGTGCGAGGCGAGGGCTGCGGTGAGGTGCGGCGTGGCCGCCATCGCGCGGTCATTGTGGTCGCCTGCACGGGCGGCGTAGTGAAGAAGCGCAAAGCTGGTCATGGTGGTGGTTGGGGTAGGGGGAAGAAGGTGCGTTTATGACTGAGTGACATCCGAGTCAGAGGTGAGTCGTCAGCTTGTCGCGGGAACCGACGGGACCCGTTCGCTTGTATGTATGTAGGTTGCCGATACGCCGGATTACATTCCTGAGCTCGGTTCCAAACAGCGCCAGGCCACCAATACATGCCTACGCCCTACGGCAGCGGGTGCCCCTCGATCCCAAGCTTCTTCAGCTCCTCCACACGCGCGGGCAGCTTCAGCAGGAAGTCGCTGTAGCTGTCGCGCTTGTCACCGTAGTACGCGACGTCCGCGAGCGCGATGAGACGCGGGAAGGCCATGTACCACAGATGCTCCGGGTTGGGGATGTATTCGGCCCACAGCTGCGCCTGCGTGCCGACGACGAGGTCACGGTGTTCGTCCGGGACGCCCTTGTACGGGTCGAAGGCATAGACCTGCTCGAGCGTCGCGCCGGGCCCGATCGACAGCGGCTCGTCCTTCTCCGGGCCCTGCGCATAGTCAAAGTACAGCAGACTCGGGGCCTGGACAACGGGGATGCCGGCCTTGGTCGCGCGTTCGGCGGCGTGCGTCCAGTCCCGCCATGCCATGACAGCGACGCCGTCCGGCGCGCCGCCGTCGAGGATCTCGTCCCACCCCACGAGCTTGCGGCCCTTGGAGGTCAGGAACGCCGCCATCTCGCTCGTAAACCACGCCTGCAGCTCGTGGTAGCTGTCGAGGTGGTCCGGGTCCAGGCCCATGTCCTTGACCTGCTTGCGGGCGGTGGGCGACGCAGCCCACTCCTCCTTGGGGCACTCGTCGCCGCCGATGTGGACGTACGGCGCGTCGAACACGTCGCAGATCTCCCCGAGGATGTCCTTGGCGAACTGGAGGCCCGGCTCGTCGACACGCATCACCTCGGGGAAGATGCCCCAGCTGACCGCGACGTCTTGCAGCGCGCCGTTGTACCCGAGCTCGGGGTACGCGGCGCGGGCGGCGCGCATGTGCCCCGGCATGTCGATCTCTGGGACGATGGTGACGCCCTTGCTCTTGGCGAAGGCGACGAGCTCGCGCAGCTCGGCCTGCGTGTAGAACCCGCCGTGCTCCTTGTCGTCGTACTTGTTGAGGTAGTTCTCGGGATGCAGGTCGCGGCGGCCGTAGTTGCCCGGGCGGCCGACGACCGTCTTGGCGCGCTGCGACGCGTGTGAGGTGAGCTTGGGCCACTTGAGGGACTCAAAGCGCCAGCCCTGGTCGTCGCTGAGGTGCAGGTGTAGGACGTTCATCTTGAGGAGCGCGAGGGCCTCGACCATGCGCCGCACCTCGGGCAGCGGGAGGAAGTGCCGGCTCACGTCGAGCATCACGCCGCGGTACAGCAGAGCGCCGTCGTCGGGGGGGAGGAGGCAAGCAGGCATGGTGGTGGGCTTGGTTTGTGTGAGGAGGGGTCAGTTGAACTGCTGTTCTGTGGGAGAACGGGGTGACAGATCGGCGGCTTAAGACGCACGCGTCCGGCCCACCTCCACCGGTGTTACGGCGAGGTCGCCGAGACAACACGCGGCATCTACCGGCCCAAACACCGGCCAAAGAGCACGCCAGCGATAAGACAGGGATCTAGATGAACGCTCATCGCAGTCCATCTGAGATTGCAGTGTAGGATGCATGCTGCATTGTTCAGACGGACAGAACGAGCAAGAGCGGAATTGTGGGTGGATCGGCATTCCCAGCTCCCCGTGGGGTAGACGACTCGGGAATCGGGAAATTGGCCCCGTTGGTCGCCACCCAACTCCACTGAGATCCGCATTCTTGACTCAGCTTATACTCGCTCGTGCTCTGTCTCTCGACTCAAAAGGACTCCAGGTACTCGGCCTAGACGGTCAACCTATTCACCATGGGCGACGCCATGGCGCTGCAGGAGGACGAGCTCACTGCTCTCGACGTGAGCCCACCCATTACTAAGCTGACTCCAGTCCATCTACTCTGGCCTTGTCGAGAGTGAACGCAGCGGCGACGGGCACGTTCTGGACCTTCGCGTGCCCATCACACTGGCGCACGCGACGCCGACTTATTTGAAGGCGTTCCGCTCCTCAGCCTTGTCCACAGCCGACCTGCGGTTGACCCATCTTCCCCCGCTGTTGGTGCAGGTCATCCTTCCGCCCACCTACCCACTGTTGGAGCCGCCACGAGTGACGAGCCTCCGTGCCCCGATCCCGGATGGTTCGGGGGCGTGGCTGGGCAACGGAGTCCTGTTGTTGGCGCAGGAGCGGTTGGGCGAGCTTTGGGCGGACGAGGCGGCCGGCGGCGAGGGGGTGGGCGTGCTGTGGAGCTGGTGGGAGTGGTTGGGCAGTGGCGAATTTCTGACCGCCGTTGGTCTGCTGGTCGACGACACTCTGACGTGAGTGACCGAGCTGTGGTAGAGACTGACAGCAGGCTCTCGGCGCCGCCCCGCCTGCCTCCTTCCACCTTCCACCTGCTTCTCAAGGCGCACGATGCGGCTGTCGCGCGCGCTGACTTCGAGGGGACCGCGTTCCCGTGCGCCATCTGCTTCGAGAACCGCAAGGGCAAGCAGAGCGTGCAGCTGCCCAAGTGCGAGTGCATCTTGTGAGTGGCGATGGGAGCACAGACTGACTTCAGTTGCTTCTCGTGCTTGAGCTCGTTTTGGGAACTCGCCATCACTGAGGGGACGCTCGAGAACGTTGCTTGCCCGAGCGTCGGCTGTGTCAAGGCACGTGCACACGAGAAGGTCGACCACGCGGCCGGGGCATTCGCAGAACAGCGAGCAGACGGCATAGGGCACGAGGTCGTTGCGTCTGTCGTTGGCGAGGAGATGGCGGTCAGGTGGCAGATGCTGAGCGAAAAGCGGCTCGTCGACTCCAGTGGGTATTGTTTGCCTGGCTTACGCTGACCCAGATCCCGACTACACATTCTGCCCGCGAAAGGAGTGCCAAGCCGCCGTACCTCCAGGACTGCCCGCCGCTGCCTCTCCAGCTCCCACCCCCAAGGCCCAGACCCAGGCCAAGGTGATTCGGCTCAACATTCGCTCCCCCCAAGCCGAGAGCACGAACGACAAGCCTACGTTAAGGCGAGAGTTGAATCCGGAAGAGGCAGAAGCCAAGTGGGCCAACTGCCGCAGGTGCCCAAAGTGCCACTACACGTTCTGTCTTGTGTGTCGTGCCGTCTGGCATGGCGTGCACACACCCTGCGAGTTCAGCGACGTCGCCGCTGTCGTAAAGGAGTACCTTGAGGGCGACGACGAAGTGCGCGCGAGCATGGAGAAGCGCCTTGGCCCCAAGGGCTCAGAGGCCCTGCACGCCCTCATCCGCGAGCACGAGCGCGAGGCCATGTTCCGGGACTGGGTCAGCACCAACGCCGCGACATGTCCCAAGTGCGGCGCGAACATTCAGAAGAGGTGAGCTCTTGAGATGACTGATCAGCTAACAGCAGCGAGGGCTGCAACCACATGAAATGCCCGTTTTGTGCCGCGCACTTCTGCTACCGGTGCGAGCAGCAGATCAGCGCGAGCGACCCCTACAAACACTACCGCGAGAGTACGACGTGCACGGGCAAGTTGTTCGACTAC
>JAMALN010000437.1:0-30740 GCA_023630115.1 Cutaneotrichosporon sp. PK4640 | reverse complement strand
AGAACACATGACTACTGCTGGCTGTCGATGCGGCGGAGGCGCGCGGCCTCCCACTCCTGCCGGTAGAGGGGGGGCAGGACGCCGTCCTCGACGAAGCCTGCGTCCGTGGCGTGCGTCGCGCGCCGCGCCTCGGCGACTTTGGCCGCCCGCGCGGACTGCAGCGAGTGGGTGTGTGGGTACGGGTGGCTCGGCGCGGAGGCCGGGCGCGGTGGCGCCCGCTGCTGAGGAGGCAGAAGGGCGGACGGGGGCGGCGCGGTATAGTCCTGCTCGGGGGGCAGGCCGACGACGGCCGCCGCGGCGGGCAGGAGGTCGCTGGGGCTGGGGACGAAGTCGCGGCGCCCGATGCCGGCTAGACCGCCGTTCGATGACGAGGGCGCGGTGGAGGGCGAGTGCGTCCGCGAGTGGGGGTGAAGGAGCGTCGCGAGGGAGTTGGAGCGCGAGTGCCCCATCGCCGGGCCGTAGGTGTCGTAGTGGGCGTTGACGAGGTGGCGGGCGCGCGTGGCGTCGTCGGAGAAGAAGGGGGCGGGCGGGGGATGGCTCGGGTCCTCGTCGATGCTGAGCCGCCGCACCGGTGTGCGAGGGTAGGAGGGCTCCCCCCTCCGCCGGGCCAGGCAGAGGATGGTGATCAGCGCAGCCGCGGCCACTACGCCGCCCACAACCCCGCCGATGACTGGTGCGAGATTGACTTTGCTCTCGGGGGGCGTGGGCTCGACGATGGGGGTGCTCGTGGCTGGTGGGATGCTGGAGGTCTCGTCTGGCTGCCCCGAGTCAGACGTCTCGGGCACGGGGGACGTGACGCTCGACGTTTGCTCGATCGAGGAGACGGTGGATGAGCCCACAGACCTCGTAGAGTTGACAGAGGTTGAGACAGTCGAGGGGGAGAGGTAGGACGGCGTCCCCGTGCGCGACGTTGTGACCGGCGGCGTGCAGTCGCATCTCGTGCCCTCGTAGCACTGCCGCACGACCGCCGGCGGCGTCCGGATCGTCTGCGACCGTCTGTCTCCTATGATGATCTCAGCAAGGTACCCCGCCGGCGCGGGAAGAGCCGCGATGGTAAAGTTTGTCGCTGTGATGTTGGCCCGCTGGAAGGTGATGCTCCCCTCGCGCGACTCGCTGCCATCAGCACTGCCTGGACTTTGCTCACAGCACGACGAGGGAGAACGGCGGCACTGCGCCCGGCCACGTCCACGACACGCGGATGGGTGCGCACTCGGTCATCGTGTCCCCGATGGTGACTTGTGCGCTGGTCTGCCGCGGCACGAGGCTGGGCCCGAGGTCGATTGTGGGGCTGGCGAGGCCCGCCGAGGCGCCGATGGCCTGCAGGAGGAGGTAGAGCGCGCCGAAGCGCATGGTGAGATGGTGATGGTGAGGTTGATGGTGGCGATGAGGAGGGGACAGAGTAAGAAGGTGAGGGGGTGCGTGAGGGAGTGGGTCGACCTTTGTCTGCCTCGTGTTTGCTCGCTGCTGGTGGCGGTCGCACGAAACGCAGCGGCCCGAGCGCACCACCCCGAAACGGCACATGTCCGCGTGCGTCGGCTGCTGGTGGGGAGGGCCGGCACCGCTCAAACGCGCCCAGCGCTGCCCAGAAGCAAGCACTGGGCCACTGGGCCGCGGACGGCGTGCTGAAACAGTGCCACGGAGGGGGCAAGATGAGAGCCTCCCGCCATCCCGACCTCATGTAAGGCCACCTCCCTCGCCCCGAGCCACCTTGTACCAAAACCACAACAACTGCGCTAGCCACCTGCTGGTCTCCGACCCCCCGCACCTGCCCTGCGGCCAAAAGGATGAGCTGGACGAGTTAGGAATCGAACCAAAGACCTTGTCAAGATCTCGCACGCGTCGTGGTAGCGACTGTCGTGTGCTTGCTAATGACACGCTCTACCAACTGAGCTACACGCCCGGAGCTCATGCATGGCACGCCCTCGGCGCCGACTGTGGCCCGCAGCGAGCGTTTGGCGACGCCGGGATGCATGGGATTCGGCGGGCAAGTTGGTGGATGGTCAGAATGTCAGAGAGGTGGTGTGGTGAGCGAATTGGAGAGTGGACGAGCCGTCGGGTATAGCCGAGCCACCCTGGAACCTCGTTCCGCACACTTCCGGTACCAATCTCCGCTCTCCCTCTGCACCGCCTCGCTGCATGCTTGACGAGCTTCCGGACGGATGAAGACGAGGGATAGGGATTGGGGAGGTCATGGCGCAGCGGGATTGGCGGGTGCTGGGTTGAAACATGAGCAAACGAGACGAGGGCTCAGGAAGAATCCATTAGCGCCTCCCGTCTGATCACATTGCCCTTTGCTCCTTTGCCCATCAAGCAGTTCAGCTGCAGGAGCAGAGTGCGGGCTTGGCACCAAAGCCGCTGCTGAGGGTGCCCTGCGACGCGTCAACTGACGCGTGTCCAGTCATAATCCAGTCACCACTGACAGCCCGCGCGCCCGCAACATATCCCCCTGCATGTTGGGTAGAAGCATAAAGTCGACGCTTCACCCCAGATCTCCATTCACTCTCCTCCAACTTCCACACCGTCAGATCGGCAGAACAAGGATGACAACAGACACCGCCGACGCGCGCAAGTACGCCAACGTGCGCGTGCTGGGCATGTTCCCGTCGGGCATCGATGAGGACGAGTGGAAGTCCAACACGATCACGGTGCGCGAGCGCGCCATGCTGAGCTTTATCAACTCGGTGACGGACAAGCCCGAGTGGTCACGCAAGGTGCACGACGAGGCCATCGTGGCCAAGTGGAAAGCCGAGCTGGCGGCCATGGTCGCGCAGGCGGGCCCGGAGCTCGTGTTCAAGGGAGGCAGCATTCTGGTCAACGGCTTCTCGGACGCCATGTTCGACTACTGCGTGCGCGAGCTGCGCGACAAGGCGGCACTGTGTGACGCCACGGCGGTGGACGGGAAGGGCGGCATTGCGGTCGTGCTCGACACGGCGGCGGCCGTGTTCAAGGCCGACGGGCGTGTGCCGGACGACGTGCGCGCCGCCCTCCTCGAGGCCATCAAGCCCCTCGAGGCCCAGGAGCCCGACTGGCACCCCGGCAGCGACGGCAAGGTCCTCGACCTCGTGCACCCCTCCCTCTGGCCGCTGGTGTACGGCACGAGCACGCAGCTGTCCTCCGAGATGGGCATCGCCGAGGCCATCCCCCTCATCGGCGCGGGACACGTCGTGCCCGAGCCCACGGCCTCGTCCCTCGGCCTCGGCAAGCCGGGCAACGGGCGCATGTGGAGCAAGAAGTTCCAGTGGCTCCCCTGCGAGGTCTCGTTCGGCGAGGACGGCGCCCAGCCCGCCCAGGTGACGAGCTACATCAACAACGCGCACCCCGTCGCCAACGCCGCGCTGTACCCCGTCATCGGGCGACTCGTGGACGCCGCCCTGCCCATGCTACAGGCGGCGTACGACCGCGTCATGAGCTACCCGCACGAGAACCTCGTCGACCCCCTGCTCCTCGAGGAGGCCGCCGAGGCGCGCAAGCGCATCCGCTGCGTCGACTCGCAACGCAAGTGCTCCGTCCCGCACATCTGTGGTGACCGCTGCTGGGGGCGCAACATCCCCAAGGAGGAGATCCCCGAGGGCGTGGACCAGGACGACCGCATGGACATGTACGAGATCGAGGAGGAGTGGTTCTTCCGTGTGCACCCAGTCACGCAGCCCGAGCCCAAGGAGTACGGCTCGCTCCCCAGTGTCGACTTCCGCTCCGCGGGGCCCTGGTTCCCCGCCGCCCAGCGCCGCCCCGCCGGGCCCCTCAGCGCCGAGGAGGGTGCGGCACAGGAGGCGTACCTCGCGGAGCGCAACAAGCCCATCAAGGAGCGCGACGCGATCATCAAGGCCGCGAACGAGCGCCACTACAAGGCCCTGCGCGAGTACCCCGCGCTCGCAGCCGAGGCGGAGAAGCGCGGCGAGGCCCGTCCCCCCAAGCCCGAGCGGGAACCGCAGCCGCCCCGCGTCTTCCTGCCGCCCGAGGAGCACCCCCTGCCCGCCGACAAGCGGCTGCAGGTCATCGTCAAGCTTGCCAACATCCACCTCACGCCCGAGAAGCCGCGCTACGACGGCGGCAGCTGGCACTTTGAGGGGCAGGGTGAGTCATCCCGCGATCCTGCTAACGGCAGCCAACGAGCACATTGTCGGCACAGTGCTGTACTACTACGACGTGGAGAACGTGACCGAGTCGCGCCTGGCGTTCCGCACCGTCTGCGACGCCGAGGACTACAACGAGGGCGGGTTCGACTACGAGCAGGGCGACCACCAGCCGTTCGAGATCCTGTATGGCATCGACCCTTCGGGCTACGACGAGGCCAAGGTGCAGGTGCTGGGCGACGTCGTGACCAAGGAGGGGCGGCTGCTCGTGTTCCCCAACGTCCTGCAGCACCAGGTGCAGCCGTTCGAGCTGGTCGACAAGACCAAGCCCGGGCACCGCAAGATCGTCGCCCTCTTCCTCGTCGACCCCGCCGTGCGCGTGCCCTCCACCGCGACCGTGCCGCCCCAGCAACAGGCATGGCGCGAGGCGTCCGCCGTCGACAAGCAGCTGCCCCCCGAGCTCAGCCAGATGGTCTTCGACAACCTCACGGTGCCGTACGACGTCGACAAGGCCAAGGGGTTCCGCGAGCAGCTTATCGAGGAGCGCAAGGCGCTCGACCAGGACGCACAGGAGGCCATCAGCGAGAACACGTGGTGCTTCTGCGAGCACTAGGGCGGAGACGAGTGTCTGGGTATTAGTTGTCATGCAGGATCTTGTCCAAGTCGCAGAGCGAGCTGCTGCCGCCGCATCAAGGACCAGTACATCCCATACAACCGAAATACAACGAGTTCGTTCGTGCGCTCATTAGGTGGTGGCGTATCACTCGCTATTGTCAGCCAAGTCACGCCTCTCGCCACTCACGCCTTGTCCTGCTTCTCGTGCCTCAGCCACTTGTGCAGGCTCCCCCGTCTGCGCGCCTCCTGGTTCTGCGCCTCCTCAGGCTGGGGCTGGGCGGGCAGCGCGCTCCCCGCCGTCGTCTTGGGCGACGGGGACGCGGACGAGACGGAGAGCGCGCGCTCGCGCTCGCCGGACGGGAGGGGCGCGTGGCTCGCGCGCCGCAGGCTCTCCCGCGCCCGCCGGCCCACCTCGAGGGCCGCGACGCTCCACCGCCGCCCCGAGGGCGGCGGGCGCTCCTCGTCCTCCCAGTGCGGGCGGGTGCCGAGCGACCGGCGCCGGAACCCGACCTGCACGCCAACCATGTAGGGGTCGCCGAAGGGGTCGGTTTCCTGCGTCGCGAAGCGCGGGCCCCCCGGCCGCTTGAGGAGACACTCGGTCGACGGCGACGCGTACACCCGCACGGGGTGGTGGTAGACGGGCACCTCCATTGTGGTGCTGTGTGTGTTGTTGTGTGCTGCTGTGCTGATGTGAAGGGGAAGTGCGAAGATAAGACGGGTGGCAATTGCGGGGCCTCTTATAGTCTGGCCTACTCCAGGCTTGGCGGTGGTGTGGCATGGCCGCATGGCGCATGGTGTGAGACTGCGGACTAGCATGCCTGCCTGTGTGCCAAGGCACCAAGAGAGGTCATGTGCCCCCGTGTCATTCTATCTACGGTGAGCGTGAGCGAAGCGCGCGAGCCGCCCAGCTCCACGACGTTGGCACACCGGCAAGCCGCGGGATCTGCGCGCGTGGAGCTAGTCTGGCTAGTCTGGCACGGCACGCATGGACGCATGGCTGCACGCGTTCGAGTCACATGCTGCTCATGTTCGATCGCATGTTCGACGATGATGCAATGAGAGCTCCAGAGGTGGATGATCGGCGATAGGCGCCGATCGCGCACCTGGACCTGGCCGCAGCCCAGGCAGCGGAGGTGGCCGAGCGCCCTGGCCGCACTTCGGAATCTCCGAGATGGCAGATACAGGACGCGTTTGGCAGATGCGCTGACGCGAGGGCGAATGCGCTCATCTCGAGGTCCAATGTCGCGAGGGCGAGGTCAAACACGGCATGCACGAGGTCAAACGCGGCTGCCGTTGTCCCCACGAATGCTATTCTCAGACCACTGCATGGACTATGCTACAGGTTACTCTCATCCGCCAGTGCGCGCAAGAACGCCGCCGCGCCAGCGCGTACGCCCACCCCCTCCCCCGGAACGTCGGGGTACGCGGCGTTGACGCGCACAAACCGCACGCCCGGCAGCTCTGCGAGCTCCTCGGACGGGTACCGTACCACGCTGGGGGTGTTGAACCCGGCACCCAGCTCGAGGACGAGGACGCCCCCGTCCGCCGAGTCCATCATGCCCTCCAGCGCGGCCTCGTACCGCCCCCTGCCGGCCTCGTACGGCGTCTCGAGGAACCAGTCCCCGCCACGGACGTTGAGGAACACCTCCCCGCCGCACCGCTCACACTTGGGGATCAGGTCCTCCTTCCCCTCCGGCACGCGCGGGTCGCGCAGGTCGAGATACGGGACAGCGGCAGCGACCCACGGCGCCGAGTCGAAGTAGCTCTCGGGCGTGCACGGCTTGAGGCACTGGAAGCGCGCGTACCCGCCCTGCGGGGTGTGTACTCTTGCGGGGTCGAAGTCGGACTGGACGAACAGCCCGTCCGCGTTGGACGTGAGCACCGCGTAGGAGCTCTTGCTGCGAGCTAACGCCAGGAGATCGGCGTACACCGCCGTCGGGCCCCAGTTGAAAATGGTGTGGGCGTGCGCGAATATGAAGCCCCACTGCGTGAGGCGGTCGTCCCACTCGTACCCGATCGTGTCGTACAGCCGCCGCAGTGGGGTGCGGCGCACGAGGCCCGGGTAGAGCCGCGCGAACAGCTCCGTGGAGGTGTAGTCCAGCCCTAGGCCGAGGTCCGGGCGCACCGCGTCGGCCGAGAGCCCAGCGCCGGCGTGGATGATGATGTGGTCCGCCTCGCGCACCCACTCGCGCACGGTATCCGGGATCCGCAGTGGGGGGTGGTAGACAGAGAACGGGAGGTCGGGGGTGATCTCGGCGGCGGCAGCGGCATAGTCCGCCTCGTCGCTGGGCGTCCAGAGCACGAAGAGAACGTGCATTCGCCCGGGGTATGCGCCGAGCCACTCGGTGACTGCGCTGAGGGCGATGCGCGCCGCCAGGGCCGAGGGGAAAGCGAACACGCCCGTCGAGATACATGGGAATGCGACAGCGCGTCTCCCCTCTGCGGCGATCATATCGAGCGTGGCGGTATATGCGCGCGCCAGCTCGTCCTTCTCCGACTCTGTTGGCTGTGCCCCGGGCGCGAGTGCTGGCCCAGCAACGTGCACGATCCCCGAGACGGGAAGCACGCCCGGCGGCGTAAACATCGGCTCGGACGTGTCCAGCTCCTCCCTCCCAAGGCGCTGCATCTCGGCGTAGCACGCGTTCCGGAGCCGTGGGCCAGCCGCGGCGTGCAGGACGTTGTCGAGGCATTTGTGCGGGGGGCGGAAGCAGCCGAGCATGCGGGTGTTGGCCGGGTTCACGAGTACGAGGGACCCATCCAGGCGGGTGAGGTCGCCGCGGAGGAAGGAGAGTTGAGAGGGCGAAGAGCCGCCAGAGGAAGGAGACGAGGTCGGAAGTGGGTAGGCTGGGATGTCCTCGAGCCGGACGATCTCGTGCGCGCGCCCGGCGGCCTCGCGCTGCAGTAGTGCCTCCACATCCTCCACTACGTTCTCTGGGAGCGGCCCCAACGCATCCGGGTCGCGCACACACAGCAGCTGGTCGACGAGCTGGCGCTTCACGTGCGCCGGGTAGCCCAGGAGACGGGGGAGCGGCATCGCCCGCCCCGCGCGCGCGGCGTACTCGGTGTAAAGCGTGCCGAGGATCGTGTCGAGGCCTGCTGCAGTCATGGTCAGGAGTCAGTGAGAGATGGGAAACAGCAGATTGGACAGATGGAGGTTAGTCGCGGTTGTGGTCGCTGACTAACAGCCTTGGTCGGATGTTGCGCGCCCGACATCCGAGATTGCCCGTCGCCGAGGATCCATGCCCGAGAAGACGTCGACCATCAACAACTCGTCTCTACGTTCCACTCTCCAACCCGACATCTCCCGGAACGACCATGCTGCCCAACTGCTCAACTGATCAACTGACGCTGAGCGCTGTGACGGAATTGCCGCAGGCGCCAGGAACGGTCAGAAGCATTGTTCTCTGGCGTCGTCTGTCGCCGTCCTCATTCCGCACCTCCCTGCCTGACTTCGCTCTCACCCTCACATGCTTTCACCCTCGCACCCGTACCCACGCGCCCCCCACTCCCCCACGGCACCCCGGGACCGCCCCGGCGTGGCTGCCAGCGCCGCCGGCCTCTGCAGACGCCTATGACGCCTCCAGACATGTGCGGCGAAAGCCGTGTCGCGTGTTCGCCGCTTATCGCCTGTAACGTGCGCATCGTGGTTGGCTGGACTCGGGCGCGAGACGGCATGTGATGTGCGCCGATGTACGCCGAGTTCTCGTGGCGTGCCCCCCGGCCTCGGGCTGACTCACACACTGATGCTCTGCATGCTCCGTGACGGGAAGAGGCTCGTGACGTGAGGAGGCCGGCCCAGCGATGCAGCGCACATGTCCCACACCCCGGGCGTCCCCTGGGCGTACTTATATCCCGCGTCCTCCAGCTCAACCCACACTTCCAGATGTTCCGCATCACGCCCACCCTCTCACTCAAGTCTCTCCCCCTCAAGTCCTTCGCCCGAAGCATGTCCTCCGCCCCGCGCTTCCCCTTCGCCCGCGCCTCCGGCATGGCGCCGCCGCCCGAGTTTGCGCGCCTGCGCGCCTCGGCCCCCGTCTCCAAGGTCAGCCTGTACGACGGCTCCGAGGCCTGGCTCGTCACCAAGTACCGCGACGTGGTGCAGGTGGCCACGGACGAGCGCCTCAGCAAGGTCCGCACGCGCCCGGGCTTCCCCGAGCTCAGCGCGGGCGGCAAGGAGGCCGCCAAGGCCAAGCCGACGTTTGTGGACATGGACGCGCCCGAGCACATGGCGCAGCGGAGCATGGTCGAGGCCTTCTTCACGCCCGAGTACGTCGCCTCCCTCGCCCCGTACATCCAGACGACAATCGACAAGCTTCTCGACGCCATGGTCGCGAAGTCCGCCCACGGGCCCGTCGACCTCGTCGCCGAGTTTGCGCTCCCCGTCCCGAGCTATGTGATCTACACGATCCTCGGCGTGCCGTTCAAGGACCTCGAGTTCCTCACGGCGCAGAACGCGATCCGGACCAACGGCAGCGCGTCCGCCCGCGAGGCGAGCGAGGCGTCCGCCGGCCTCCTCGCCTACCTCTCCGACCTGGTGGAGCAGCGCGCCGCCGAGCCCAAGGACGACCTGATCAGCCGCCTTGTCGTCGAGCAGGTGCAGAAGGGCCGCCTCGCCAAGGCCGACGCGGTGCAGGTCGCGTTCCTCCTCCTCGTCGCCGGCAATGCGACCATGGTCAACATGATCGCCCTCGGCGTCGCGACCCTCGCGCAGCACCCCGACCAGCTCGCCGCGCTGCTCGCCAACCCCGGCCTCGCGGGCAACTTTGTCGAGGAGCTGTGCCGGTACCACACGGCCAGCGCCATGGCCATCAAGCGCACCGCGCTCGAGGACCTTACGATCGGCGGCGTGCCCATCAAGGCCGGGGACGGCATCATCGCCTCCAACTACTCGGCGAACCGCGACGCCGACATCTTCCCGGACCCGGACACGTTCGACATCCACCGCAAGTGGGGCAAGGACGACCCGCTCGGGTTCGGGTTCGGCGCGCACCGCTGCATCGCCGAGACGCTCGCCAAGGCCGAGCTGACTGCCGTGTTTGGTAAGTCTGCGTGAGAGGGGGGCTGACCCCAGCGACGCTGTACCAGCGCCTGCCTGACCTCAAGCCCGCCGTCAAGGTCGAGGACATCAACTACTCGCCGCTGGAGAAGGACGTCGGTATCGTCGACCTCCCGGTCACTTACTAGGTGCTGGGTAGAGTGAATAAAGCGTAAGCCCATGAGCTACACACCATAGTGAAGCTCGTGTGAAGCGGTGAAAGACATGTGCATGCATACAACTCTGCTCTGCCTGCTCCGGACGTGCCGGGCTATTCTGGGTCGTCGCACTGCCCTGTTGCTGCCAAGCATGCAGAGTGTACGACGTCGCTGTCCACGCTGTGCATGTGCACCGGATGTCAGTTCAAGCTCGGTGCCTCTTATCTGCGCTGCCTGTTTGGATGCATCGCTCACTTGGGTGCCAAGCACCTCCCACCTACAGGCCGCACTGATGATGTGCCGCGCGATCATGACGAAGTGGCGCAGAATGAATTGCTCATGTCCTGGAATGCACTCATGTCGGGTGCTGCTCGTGCCCGCTGCCTGCTGGACATCTGCATTTTAGCCTGCAGGACAAGTGTTCGCCCCGCTCTTCGCTTCAGCTGCTTGTTGGCTGCGCTGCAATGCCTGAGTATGCCCAGGCCCACCTCTTTTCCTGTTCCCCTGGTGCAAGACTTGGCAGGTGTAAACGCGGGGAGGAGAGTTTTGAGCGCGGAAGGAGCAACAGCAGAGGAGAGATGCCGTTGTCACTGGTTCCTCTCTCGCCCAACACCCCGACCCCAGGCACACAGACAAGCATACTCGCCTCCTCCCCACCAAGACGACACAGCCTCGTCTCTCTGCTCTCCGTCTTGATCTCACTCTCTCATCTCCTCTCTCTCATCCTCATCCCAACACTCACCCCCATCCCCGCGGCGATGCTCTCGGCGCTCCTCCTCGCGGTCTTCGCATCGGCCCAGGCCAACGCGCAGGCCGTGCCCACCACCACCACCACCCCCGTCCCCATCCAGTCTGCGCCCCCCAACTCGCGCGACTGGGACGGCCCCCGCACCTCCGACATCATCCTCTTCGTCGCCTTCCTCCTCGGCTGCTTCCTCTTCGCCTACTTCTTCTACGCCTACACCGTGAAGCGGCGCCGCCGTGCCGCCCAGACACCCTGGGACGGCGCCTACGGCCCGGGCGGGTACGGCGACGCGCACGCCCGCGCCTTCGCCCAGCCCGCGGGCCCGCCGTCGGGCTACGCCGCCCTCGGCACGCCCCCCGCATACGCGCAGTACCAGTACCCCCCGCCCCCGCTGTACGCGCAGGCGCAGGCGCAGGCCGAGTCCTCCTACCGGCCCGAGCTGGCGCGGGCGCCGTCGTCCGCCTCCACGTCGACGCTCATCGGGTATGGCAGCCACAGCAAGGACAAGGACACGCGCCGGCTCAGCGAGGACGACGACGAGGTGCCTGTTTTGGAGAACCAGCCTGCGCGCCCGCAGCCGGCGCACAAGTCGAGCTGGCGCGGCCGGTTTGCGCGGCTCGGAGACCGGTCGTAGACTCACTCGCACACCCGATCGGATGATACCTGGACACGGCGACCATGGACACTGTGAGCGAGATGTTGTACGCTAGATGGGATGAGATTACCGTAATGCGGATCTGGGAGAGGTCAAAGTTCGTGCTGGGTGGTGAGACGTGAGGCTGAGATGAGAGGGGGAACAACGGCCTGACACTCGCGTTGCTCGAGCCCCCCGAGTCCAGCCCGTGGTGGACCTCGTCCCAGCAAACTGGTCGCTTGTCACCCCCGTTGCCTCTGTACATGCTGCCTGCTGCGCATGCTGCGCGACTACCCGACGAGACTGACCGCAGGGTGTATGGCTGCATAGCCACCGCACGGGCGCGGAAAGGGGCATCACGTGCGACCAGCTGTCAGCCACCAGCCACACTGTTGCCGCAACAAAGGATGTCCAGCCTTCACCCTCCTTTCCATCCACCACCCCTCCGTCCCCCCTCCGTCCACCCCCCGACATCCTCATCTCGGGGCCCGAGCCCATCGCACCGGCGATCTCCAAAGACACCGCGACGCCCGACGCCGCAATCGTGTCCGAGCGTCGGGCAGCCGTGGCCGCTCTTTGTTCGGAACGACGGACGGCGCCTCGCACACAGCGTCGCTTTCCAGATCAAGCTACATGTCCTTGAACTAGCGGGGGCAAAGAAGCATGGGTGACGCTCGAGATCGGGGCCCTCATCAGGTGGCCCCACACGGGCGACGACGCAGGCTGCCCCGCGGCCTCGATCCTGTGGCGGCGGGTACGTGCGCAGGGCGAGCAGATGCCGAGGCGACACCGATGGAGCCGATGGACTGACAGCTGACGCGCACTCACCCCCGCCCGACACCGCTCGCCCGACGCCCTCGGAGCCGGCCCAGATCGGGGTGTGTGCCCTGCTCATGTGGGCGCCTCGTGCGCAGGGCGCAGGAATGCGCCACCCGCCACTGACGGACGGTCGTTCTATCCGTGCAGCCCGGAGATCGGCCGGGGCGGGGTGTGTGTGTCGGGGTCGTCGCGGGGGTGCCAGCTTCTGGGGTCGCGAGTTGGGGTAGACGTGTCGAATGAGCTCGAAGCTCGCGCGTGACGGAGGAGCTCATGATCGGGGGTGAGGGCGAGGGCGGGGCGTGCGATATGATAACACACCCCTGCTCACCTCCCCCACTGCTCCGCTTCTTCCGCAGCGGGAGCAGCTTCGGGGATGGATAAACAAGATGCGATGCCGCTGGTACCGAGCGGCACCCCCCTCACATGATCCCACATGCACAACACCCCGAGCTCCAGGGTGGGCTGCAGACCGGCGCCCGTCGTGCGCGACAAAGCGCTCGGCGTCCTATCTTGGTGGTCCACTGCGCCACCAACACGCGCCACGACATGCGCCGCAAGGCGCCGCCGCACACGCGCCACCGCCTCCTTCTGGACGCCACTGCACGGGCGCGATCGAACGTTCCTGGCTACATCTCGTCGTCGGGTTGTCTCGTCTCGTCGCGATCTCGTCTCGTCGCACACACCACAGTGCACACACCAGACAACACACACGCCAGCCGCGAAGCATGGAGAAGGCGGGTGCACACAAAGGCCGCCACGCGTGTGTCTTTGTCCAGCCTCCGAGAGGGGGTGCGGGAGGGGACGGGGGTGGGCCGTGAGGAGACGAGGCCTTGGAGGGCGAGATGGGGCCCGAGTTGGCAGACCAAGTTGGCGACTGGCCTCCTTTGGAGACTGGGTCGGAAAGAGATAAATACTCGCCCTCGTTGGCCTCAACAGTTCCCCATCCAACTCTTCTTCTCTCCTCTTCACCTCCTCACTCCCTCACCAACCCAACCAACCAACAAGCAACAATGAAGGTCGCCGTCCTCGCTGCCCTCGCTAGTGAGTCTCCTCTCTCATCTCACTCATCCTGCTCCGCCTCCTCCGCTTTACCACTCCCACATCCCATCTCCTCGCCTTGCTAACTCCAGCCGCCACCGTCGCCATGGCCTCGCCCGTCGCTCTCGAGGAGCGCCAGGGCTCGGGCTTCCCGTCCAGCTGCAACAGCCTCTGCGACTCGTTCTTCCCGTACGTCCCCATCCTACCCCCACCCATGCCTCCCCTCTCCCTCTGCCCAGCCCCTAACCCCAGCGTCTACAACTCCTGCAAGGACATGCCGACCCAGGCCTCGTGGAACACCTGCATCCAGCCCATCTGCAGCCAGACCGCCTGGAACAAGCTCGGCCCCTGCCTCAGCTGCTGGGGCACTGCCACCGGCGAGTCGACCATCCCCTGGTGAGGCCTCTTCTACCAGGCCTGCTCGTAAGCGGCTCTCCAAGGTTGGGCGCGGGGGATATTTACATTCAACGGCGTACGCCGCCTCCCAGCCCTGAGGGGTGCTTGTAATGCTTGCATGCATCTCCTATAGTTAGTACGATGAGTTGAGGTGCAGGGGAGTAAGTGGGGCAGCGAGTGCAAGCAAGTGGCAGCGAGGACCAGTACGAGGAGTTGGTGGTGGTTGCGGCAGTTGCATTGTCCGATGGCGGAATGCTCGTTACGAGATGAAGCGGGATCAAAAGTGAGCGGGGATGCGACGACAACAGGCGGAGCATTTACACTCCGCACCCACAATCCTCCTCATCGCTCACACATCCCATCTCTGTCTTCTATCCCTCTTACATCGTTTCTTGCTCTATCATCCACTGCCCCCAGCCGCTCCCCAAGGTCCCCAGACACCATGGCAGACCGCGCCTGTAACCGTTGCATAGCGAAGAAGAGACGCGTGAGCCCCACCCCACAGTCGCCCGCCATCGCCGCTCACCTCAGTGCGACCACGAACGCCCCGTGTGCGGAACATGCAAGAAGCTCAAGCTCGAGGGCGAGTGCGCCTACCCACCACCCCAAGCCCGGCGGTGAGTCCCGCGCCGCTTGCGTCCCGGATCCCAGCTCCACAAAGTCCTCCACCTAGCTGACACCAGCGGCCCCGTCGCCGGCATGTCGCGGCGCGCCGAGCACCGAGCCCAGCAGTGCGAGAACGCGCTCTGGTTCCTCCTCAACCTCCCAGGAGTGCAAGAGGCGATTGAGCGCGTCGACCCCGAAGTGGTGAGCTACCCCTGCCGCTCCCCGCTCCACCCCTCCGCTCCCCCACTCACGGACCAGCTCAACCGGCCCTTCGTGCCCGCGCCCACGGCGGGCATGGAGCGCGCGGCGCGCAACGAGTGGTGGGGTGACCACATGATGCGCCAGCCCGCCGACGTCCTCGTGTTCCGCGACGCCTGCCGGCGCCTACAGGAGCGGGCGCCCAACGGCGAGGCCGGGGAGGAGCCGCACGAGCCCGAGCCCGAGCCCTACGACGGCGAGTACTACGAGCGCCGCCCGCCGACGGAGAGCACATCGCATTCCCCGCCGCCTCCGCCAGACCCACCGACCGGGCGGCGGCGCGACGAGATGCGCAATGCCATGGGACCCAGTCTGTGGCAGCTCGTGTCTGCCGCCATCCCGGACGACGACGAGCCCACACCCCGCCGCGAGGCGGAGCGCGAGTGGGCCCCGCCGATGTGGACCGCGCCCCCGCCGCGCGACGAGTACACCGACGGCCCGAAGCGCAAGCGCCGCGCCGACCTGTTTTGGTAAGGCGCCTTCCCACGCGACGAGGCGCAGCCGATGGCGCCCGCCCGATCCCCGATGTACTTTAGGAGGGGGGCATGTAGCATATGCACTTGATATCTGTGTAAGGGTGCGGGCACGAGGTGGGCTGTGGAGCGAGGCCGCAGCGTGTGTCGCGTGCGCGCAGTGGGGTGGATGCGAGGAATGTACGTGGGGCGAGCTGAGAGCGTCAAACACAGTCACATATCGCACCTTTGCCGGATGCCGGATCTGCCTCGTTGATCCCCACCGCGCTCCGCAGGTGAGCATGCCCTCTTCCATTCTCCCAATCACTCTGAACCCACCTCCCGCCCAGCACATACTTTCTCACTGCTCAACATCCCCACTGCGAGTTCATAACCTCCAAAGGCGCGCGCCCGGTGCCGAAGTGAGACACGAGAGGAGCCACGCATGCCTCACCTCCACCACTCAGCGAGCGCCCCTCCCTCTATCCATCATCACATCCACACGACCACACGACTACGCCCCCTCCTCCATCCGGCCCACCTTTCTTATCCAGCCAGACACGTACGCTGCTGACACTCCGCGCTTGCCCAGCCGCGCAGACGGGAGGTGCAAAAATCCCAAAAACTCCACGTGGGGATCGAACCCACGATCTTCCGCTCTGCCGGTGAGTCGAACTCATCGTAGGAAACGGACGCCTTACCACTTGGCCAGTGGAGCTGTCGGAGTTGGATGCCCGCGGGTTTGTATTGTTCGGCCGTTTGGATCACGTGACGGCGCGGAGTGGACCTGAACGTTGCTGTAGCTGTAGGTAGATCCAGAGCACATGAATCGCTGTGCTGTGGTGCAAGCAGACTGTAAGAGGCACCCTTGGGCTGCGTGTCGCTAGCATCACACGCCCGCTCGGACTGTACGTAGCGTTCGTTGGGTGGCCCAGTCCCGTCAACCCGCCCAAGTTAGCACCCGCGCATGCCTCGCATGACGCGAGCGACATCGTCGGCTCAGCCGAAACGATGGAGAGTACGCCGCTGGCGACGTCGAAAGCGTCACATTCCTCGTCTCTGATCTCGGGTACTCGCGTATCAGTGGCAGCACGACGTCACATGGTGCTCGTCGCTTGTCGTCTCGTCCGTCGTGACGACCATTCACTGCTAAGACATCGGACTTGGTTCACCCGCCTTGGCAGCAAGTGCTCCTCTGACTCGGGAGCGCGAGGTGCGCTCTCCTGATACCCGATGGACAGATCAACCACGAAGAGTTGGGCACTAAGTTTGGAGCTCACGACGATCTCAAGTTTCGTTGACAGAGCGCCACTGAAGATCCCACAGCATGCATCACAGCCTACACTTGCCATAGTCCTCGCGGATCTTGTACGCCTCCCTCCCGTCCTGGAGCACAGCCAGGTCCACATCAGCATACACGACGCCCTCCTCGGCGCGCTCGAAGCCCGCCACGCGCCCCCGGAGCGGGGCCCACACCCCGCTCCCGCCCATGCAGCCCGCGCCCTCCTCCCCCGCAACGTTGGAGAGCACCCACACACTCTCGGTCTCGACGGCGCGCCCAAACATCCAGCTCTGCACGAGCTTGCGCTCGTAGTCCGCCTCGTGGGGGTGCTTGGACAGCCAGGGCTCGGGGTCCGTCGCGAGCCAGTACGCCGGCACGAAGACGAGGCTCACGCCCTGGTCCGAGAGCGCCTGCGCGGCGGAGGAGTGGGACAGGTCCCAGCCTGCGTCAGCGGGCCCGCAACAGGCTTACAGATCATCATGCCCGCCTTGCCCCACTTTGTGTCGAAGGCGGCACAGAACGTGTCCCCGGGAGTCACGTACGCGCGCTCGGGGTGCCAGAGGTTGCGCTTGTCGTACCGCGCCACGAGGCCGGTGTCGTCGATGAAGAAGGCCGTGTTCTTCACCACAGGGCGGAAGTCGTCGGGCTTGAGCGCGTTGTACGTCTTGAGCCAGTCGCTCCACTGGCCCTGCGCCTCGACTTGGGTGAAGGGCGAGCCGGGGACGGGGGGGAGGAAGGGCGGCACCTCGCCGGTCAGGACCGAGCCGCAGAGCGCCACGCCGGTCTCCTTCGCCAGGGCGACGACGTACTCGAAGATGGCGCCGTCCAGCCACGCGAGGTACTGCGTCAGCCCGCCCGCTGGGACACATACCCACTGGTCTGCGGCGATGCCCTGCGCGCAGAACTCGGGGAGCACGAGCACGTCCGCGCCCTGCGCCGCCGCCTCGCGCGCCTTGCCCGCGATGTCGGCGAGGTTGGCCGCGATCGCGGGGAACGGGTGTCCCCCTTCGTGGGGCGCCTCGTTGCGGATGACGGTCTGTGCCGTCGCGATGCGGATCGTGGTCACGACTGTCATTGCGGGGGCGTGTGGGGAGACAACGGTGAGTGGTGGTTGATAAGGTGCGCGGGGCTTACTCGGCGACCTGCGTCCGACCTGCGTCCGAGGAATGCCCACCGGACAAACCAAGATGTCTTGATTGCCGACACGGGTCGTATAGCGACCCTGCGCTAGTCTCGCTTGCGCGCTTTGAGTTACACCTCGCCAATCGTGCGCTCGCCGTAATCGGCGATGCAGGGCCATGTGACACAGCAGATCGAGGCGTACTCCCGCCTCGGCGGCAACAGACGGCATGCGGCAGCGCTCAGCGCTCCACATGTGGCTGGGCCACATCTGGACCTCCGCAGTCTGCAACCCCCTGGTGCCCAACGACGATAACGGCGCATACATAAATAACGCGTCTGGCCCCACAGTCTGACTCCACAACTCAGAGCCACCAACTGACACTGATGAACGACCTGACCCACGACCTCGACGTGCCCGGCACCGCGCTCCTCCTGGACACGGCCGCCACGTCCAACTTCACCCTCGTCCCGGCGCCGTCCTCCGACCCCGCGGACCCGCTCAACTGGTCCCAGCCGCGCAAGTACCTCAACCTGGCGTGCGTGGTGCTCTACACCACCGCGCAGTGCCTCTGCGCCGCCTGCCTCTACTCGATCTACGAGCCCGTCTCGGCCGAGACGGGGCTCACGCTCGCTCAGTTAAATGCAGGCATCGGGTTCCTCTACCTCTGCCTGGGGCTGTTCAGCGTCGTGCTCTCCCCGCTCGCCCTCGCCGTCGGCAAGCGGCCAGTGTACGTGCTCTCGTGCCTCGCGGGCTCCGCCTTCCCCTTCTGGGTGACGCGCGTGCGCTCCAACGGCGAGTGGATCGCTGCGTGCATCGTCACGGGGTTCATGACGAGCATCCTCTTCGTGCTCCCCGAGGCGAGCGTTTCCGACGTGTTCTTCTACCACGAGCGCGCGCTGCCCATGGGTATTTGGGTGGCCACGCAGTACGGCGCCGCACTCCTCTCGCCCCTGCTCAGCGGGTACATCTACACGGGCCTCGGATGGCGCGCACCTCCGGTATGTCCAACTCAGGCTGGGCTGACGGCAGTACATGGCCGGCGGGTTCTCGCTTATTTCCTCCATCGTCCTCTTCATCTTTCTCGAGGAGACGAATTACCGGCGCGATCTGAGCGTGCCGTCCGTCACCACCCGAGGCGACGTCACCGTCGTCCTCGGCGACAAGGACGAGACCACCACCAAAACCGTTGCCGTCGACGAGGAGGAGGGGAAGCAGCCCCACACCGAGGCCCCGATCCACGCCTCCGACCGCCTGTCCTCGCCGTGGCCCGGCCCGCGCCCCTGGAAGCTCTTCACCCTCTCCCCCAACGCCGGGGGCATCATGCTCCGTGGCCTCGTCCACCCCCTCCTCCTCCTCAGGCACCCCACGGTACTGTGGTGCGGCCTCATCTACGGCCTCTACCAGATCTTCTTCAACCTCCAGGCTGCGCTGTGCTCCGGCGTCCTCTCCGCCCCGCCGTACAACTTCAAGCCCAACTCCGTCGGGCTGACCTACCTCGCCCCGCTGATCGCGACCATGCCCGGCGCGGTGCTCGGCGGCCACCTGGCCGACCGGTACACTGTGCGTGCGGCGCGGCGGAACAACGGTATCGCAGAGGCCGAGCACAAGCTCCGCCTCCTTCTCGTCCCGACGCTCCTCGCGCCGCCCGCCCTCCTCATGCTCGGCCTCGGGCCGTACTACGGCGCGCACTGGATGGTCTTTGTTGCTGGCATGTTTGTGCTATCGCTCATTGGGCCGCTCGCCGCGCTGCTCGCCATCTCGTACGCCTTCGACAGCTTCCACGCCGTCCAGCCGACGCGGAGGGACGGGCCCCAGGCCGAGGTGCAGCAGTGCGCGCCGTACCTCCTCTGCGTGATTGCGCTGTGCATGGTATTCACCTTCGCCTTTGTGAGGATTTTTCAGAGTTGAGCTGACGCCAGAACTATGTCATCACGCCGTGGGCGTTCGACTGGGGTACAAAGAACTTTGCCATTTCGGCCTCGTTCATCTCCCTCGCGATCAACCTCACCCATCTGCCGATGATGCGGTGGGGCAAGCGGCTGCGCAAGGCGAATGCGGCGTATTACCGTAAGGTTATCAACTGGTAGCAAGAAGGTGAGGGGCAAAAAATAATTGTATATCGAAGCGAAATGTCATTCTGTTGGAACTGCCACATCGAGTACTTCGCTCGTTGCCGCTCGCAGAACCGACCCTCTTGACCTCGGGCCAACCACGAAGTTCGCAGTGAGGAGCAGCCTCGAATCCTGACTCGGAGTAGCACTACGGCCTGCCAAGATGGCCCCGAGCACTGCACTGCGTCACACCTCGCAGGGAAACTGCGCGAAGTAAGCGCTCCCATGGCATCTCGCCACTCGATACGCGGTCAGCCGAGATCCACCCTCATGACCTCGTGACGCAGCATGGAGTCGCCATCTCGTCGTTCATGGCGAAACCAACACTACACGGGAGATTCAACAAACCTCGGACCAGGCGAAGCAGAGGGTCCCGCGACAAGACTCTCCCTCCTCGGACCCCACTCATGCTGCCATCGAAAAAGGATGAGCTGGACGAGTTAGGAATCGAACCAAAGACCTTGTCAAGATCTCGCGCGCGTCGTCGTTGAAGACGGCGCTGTGCATGCTAATGACACGCTCTACCAACTGAGCTACACGCCCGGAGCTCATGTCCGTCTCCGCGCGCCTCCGGCCGTGCCCCCCCATGCAGGGCGCGGATAATCGCTTAGGCAGCGACAAGAGGCAGTTGAGAAGACACAAGGGTTGAACAGGGAGTGTTGGAGGCGTGTGGGGTACAGGGATGCGGAGGTGCGAAGTGGCATGTGGCAGCAGCCCTTGAATCTCATTGTGATGTTTCAGAGAGTGGGGCAGGCTTTTATTAACCTAATGAACTGTTCATTAGCAATTCGCAGGTTCATTAAGCGCTTGGTTGGGATGTCCTAATAGGCACGACAGCGTGGGGCAGAGGGGAGGCGGCAGGTGACGCGGGCTCAGGGTGTACCGTGGGAGACTGCGGGGGAGGGGTAGCGGAAGCAGATTGCCGCAGTGAGCGACTAACGGCATGGGCTGGCAGGGGAATCCACCACAACTCCCCTCCATCCCCCCTCTTGTGTTCCATCTCCTCTCCGACAAGCCAACCTGCTCGCCATCAACAATGCCCTGGCAGACACTGACAGCAACTCCACTGACTCTTCTGACGCATACAACCTCCAATTGCCACCCAACTGCCTTGCGAACCAGTTCCAATCCTGTGGCGTGGGAGAACGGGACCACCATTGGCCCGCCAAGATTACGACAGCGGCATGCCGGCATGCCCAATGTGCATATCGACCTGGATACGCCTCCGTGTGCCGAATCCAGCGGCGCCTCGGCCATGTCCCCAGCCCGCACCCTGCGTGCCTCGTCACACCGACATCAGCTGGCTTCTCGGAGGAGCTGGGAGGCTTGCCTTGCACCCATGACACGCCAGGGCGAGGCACGGGGCGTTTCAGCAGGAATGGCGCGATATCGCCTGTACGCTCCCGCAACCTAATCCGGAATAGGCACTGCCAGCCCCACGGCCAGTTCCCATCAACACGACGAGCGGCGCTCGCCTCGTCTGCATGGAGAACTGGGAGCTGGCACTGGACCCAGAAACTCTCTGCACTGCACACTCACTCTCGTCCCATCGTCGCCATCTGCCATCTCGTCAACATCGACCCAGAACTAGCGCAGCGCTAATCGCCTCCCATCCGAGAGGATCGACACTAAGCCCCGCTCTGAGATTTTCGACCGCCTGATCCGCCATGGCCGCCATCCCCATGGTGGCGGTTGCCGCGGCGCCCGTTCCCAAGACGGGGCCCGCGTCGTCCTCGACCGAATGCCTCATCCCCCACCGCCTCGGGAGCCGGTGGACGACGAGCTGGACCGACCCGGCGGGGTTCGACGCCCGCGACGACAAGGACAGCGTGAGCGTGCGCATGTGGGGGCGGGGGAAGAAGCCAAAGCCCACTGCCAAGAAGGAGACGCTCGGCGACTCGAGCGACGACGACAAGCGGCGCTGGACGGCGCCCGCCCCCGACGAGCGGCGGCACACCTTTGGCGAGGGCTCCCCCAAGAAGAAGCGGTACAGCTTCATGCCGGCGCGCATGGCGCCCGCCCCGCCGCCCGAGGCGCCGCCGGCCGCCAACGCCGAGGCCGCCCACGCCTCCGCGCTCGCCAAGCTCACGGGCGGCGCGCCCCCCTCCAGCCCGGGGGACCGGAAGCGGCGCCGCTTCAGCCTCAAGAGCCTGCCCGCGCGCCCGCCCACGCCCGAGGCGCTGCCCCCCGCCCCGCTCCTCAGCCTCAAGGACGTCAAGGGCGGCATGTCCTTCGCGGCCGAGAGCAAGCGCGGCTGGGGCGAGTATGATGCGTTCGGCGCCGTCCCGAAGCGCGAGAGGGGGGACGTGACGCCGCCCAAGGACGCGTCCACCCCCTTCGACGGGGGGTTCACCCCCGTCTCGCCGAACCTGGGCGAGGAGCGCCGCGCAGAGCGCCTGAGCCGGCACGTGACGGGCGAGCGCGCGCTGCCCCCGCCCCTCCCGGCGCCGGCGGACATGATCGCCGCCACGAGCCCGAGCCCCGCGGAGCGCGCCGCGCGCCACCGCTCCGCGCCCGTCGGGCGGCCCGTGACGCGCACGCTGCGCCGCAAGCCGGCGCCCAAGGCCGACGACGAGCTGCTCCAGAGCGAGAGCGGGCACAGCGGGCAGACGGGGCACAGCGGGCAAACCACGCCGCCGACACAGGCCACTGCGCCGGCTGGGGACGCTCCCGTCCCTGCCTCTGTCCCGGGTGCTGCTGCTGGCGCTGCCGCTGCTGGTGCCGCTGCTGCGGCCCTTGGCGCGGCGGCGTTCGCCGCGAGGCCAGCTTCTCAACTTCCTCCCGCCCCTGAGACTGAGATCTCGCCGGCGGCCTTGGGAGCCGCGGCCTTCGCCAGTGAGCCTGATCCGGCAGCCATCGTCACGGAGGCGGAGGCCACCGTGACACCTACTGCCGTGAGCGCTCCGCCGGCCGCCCTCGCACAGACCGCTCCTGCAGCGACCGTTACTGTGGCTGCAACGCCATCCACACCAGCCGCGACCGCAACTCCAGGCCCTCCTGTGGCCGCTGCGGCTCTCGCCTCGCCCCGCGATGTCGCGGCCCACGCTGCACTCCCACCCCCCGCGCCGCTTCCAGCGCCCGAGCCCTCGCCTGAGATGGCCGCAGAGTCCGAGCCCACCCCCGCCGCCCCCGAGCGCCAGAACTCGGTCTCGACCGAGTCGATGCACACTGCGTATTCGGACTCCTCGGTGGCCGTCACGGCACCTAGCTCGCCTGTGGATGCGGCGTTCGCGCCCGTGCCATCCTCGGCATTCAACGCAGCACCCGCAGCCACCGACAGCCCACAGCGAGCTGCCTGGCCCATTTTCCCCGTCAACCCCGTCTCGAGCATGCCGCCCGAGTCAGCCTCCACGCCCATCTCCCCCTCCTCACCCACTGCCCACTCCTTCGCTCGGAATGACCCATCGACCCTCCCAGACGACCCGTCAACCCCTCGCGCTGCGACCCCGCCCGCCCAAGTAGCAGTCCAGGACAGCGCGCTGCTCCCCAGCTCGACCTCCGACGACCTCATCGCCCCTGCGCCCTCGACCGTGGCGGCGCACAACGCCCTCGCCTCCGCCGTGCGCAAGCCCCTGGCGATCAGCCCGCCGCGCCGGCAGCCCATCCCCGCCGCGTGGCAGTCGCAGGCGTCCCTCCTCGTCCCCGAGGAGGAGCGGGCGAGCAGCACGACGCCCCCCGCGACGGCGGAGAGCGGCATCTTCCCGCAGCACCGCGACGAGTTTGTCGACGCGCGCGGCCCCGAGACCTTTGAGCGGGCCGCCCCCGGCGCCGTGGCGGCCCCCGCGCACGCCAGGTCCGGCTCTGGCGCCTTCCGCATCCGGCCGAGCGACATCGCCCAGATCCCGCCGTTCTCGCCGCCGCGCCGCGCCGCCGCCCCCATGCCCTCAGAGTACGCGTACGACCGGCCCGCGGCGCACGCGCGCGCCGCCGAGTCCCTGCGCGCGCGGCACGGGCTCTCCCCCGAGCCGCCGGAGGAGGCGCGCCACCTCCGCGTGAGCGCGTACGGCGTCCCCGAGCTCGACTTTACGCGGACGCCGCCGCCTGAGCCCGAGGTCGAGGCCGAGGCCGAGGCGCAGGGCCGCAGCTCGAGCGAGCGCGAGGTGCTCCAGACCCCGGCGCTGGGCGCGGACCCCGCCCTCAGCGGCTCCTCGCACTCGGGGCATGCCCACAGTGGGCACACCCCCCAGCTTCCGCCCCAGCCCCCGCTGTCGCAGTACATCCAGCCCGCGTGGCCGCGCTCACGCGGCCACTCGCGCACGAGCAGCGCGTCGGGCACGAGCGCCGCGTCCGCCGCCCCGCCCTCGGTCAGCGCGTTCACCGACCGCCTCCCCCGCAACTTTGAGGCGGACGGGGGCGGCGTCGAGGGCCTCCTGTCCGCGCAGCACACGGGCACGACGAAAACGGGCAACAGCAGTGGCATGGCGACGGTCGAGAGCTCGCCCCGCGCGCCCTCGTGGATCGACTATGCGCGCCCGCCCAAGATCCTCGAGCTCGAGGCGGCCGTGGCCGCCGCGGCCGCGGCGGCGCACAAGCCCTTCCCCGACAAGCCCGATCTCGACGCGAGCACGACGCGCGGGTCGCCCGAGCGCGCGGCGCGCGAGAGCCGCCGCTACGGACTGGTCGGGATGAACGGGCACGCGGGCCACTCGCGCAGCTTCAGCGGCAGTAACGGCAACGGAATGGCGCCCCTCCAGCCCGTGTTCAACGCCCCACCGCCGCCGCAGCACTCGCCCGGGCCGGCCCCGCCACCAAAGGACCACTTCGGCACGTACCCCGCCGGACACACGTACGCGACCCCCGGCCCGGGGGTGGGCCGTGCGGTCTCCCCGCCACACGGCTCGGTGGGCCGCGCCGCCTCCTCCCTCGGACGCTCCGCGCCGCCCTTCGGCTCGCGCCCCCAGACCGCGGACGAGGCGCCGCGGCCGTTCGGCTCCCTCTCCTCCCGCCCCAGCACGGCCGGCGCGCCCGCCTCGCACCCCTTCAACGCGGTCCGCACCGCCCGCCCCAGCACGGCGGACGCGAACGGCCACTCCGGAGACCGCGCGACGTCGCCCACGGAGCGCGCGACCTCGCCCTTCAGCGCGGCGCAGTGGGCCAAGCTCCAGCCCGTGGCGGCGCACGCGTCCGCCCTCTCCCGCCTCGAGGGCACGGCCGAGACGTACTCGCTCGCGCACGAGGCGCGCCCGCCCGCCCCCTCGTTCCCGGGGGGGCGCGCGACCTCCCCGGAGCCCCGCAAGCGCTTCTCCTTCCGCCCCACCACGCCGAGCAGGGACAAGCGCAAGAAGCGCTTCTCCCTCCTCCCCGAGAAGGAGAAGGGGATCGAGATCTCCGCCCCCGTGCCCGCCTCGGATGCGCCGCTGCCCGCCGACGCGTGGCCCGCTGGAGGCGTCGGGAGCCGGCTCAGCGGGATCGCGCAGACGCCTCTGCCCCCCGCGCCGGCGGTTAGTGCCCTCGCCGTGGGCAAGCTCTCGATGCACCCCGACTCGTCGCCGGCCCAGGTGCGCGACGAGATCCCGGAGCGGCCGGCTAGCGCGGCCTCGCGCCGCTCTAGGCGGTGGAGCTTCAAGCCGGGCAAGAAGTCGCGGGAGCGCGACGAGGACGCGCCGCCGGTGCCCGCACTCCCGCCCGTACTCCCGCTGCCCAGCAGCTTCAACGAGGCCAAGGGCATGAACCTCTCGGACTCGGGCCCCGCGCCAGCGGTGAAGCATTCTGTCTCCGTGCATCATGAGGTCGAGGCCGAGGAGCCCAAGAAGAAGCGTGGCGGAAAGTTTATGCGCAGCCTCCGCGGGTTGTTCAAGCAGCACTAAACGGACACAGAATCAGAACACTACATCGATAATATACGCATGTATCCTATACAGAATGTCCAGTGGCGGGTGAGGTGAAGGCGATGGCTGTTGGCTGTGTCAGATGCTGTGTACCGAGTGTGGAGCCAGCTACACCTCCAGCTTCACTGCCCGCACGCCGATACTCATCGCCGCCTCATCCTACGCCCTCCCGCGACCCCTGCCACGACCACGCTTCGCGCCGCCCCGCCCTCTGCTGGACGGGGGCACCTTGCGCTTCCGCTCCTCCTCATCTTCCATCTCCTCGTCACGCGGCAGTAGCCCCTCCACGCCCGCCTCGTCATCGTCAACCGGCGGAGGCAGGTCGAACGGTGGCGGGGCATAGTTCTCCATCGGCGGGTACTGCGGGCCGTCGCTATCGTCGGGGCTCTTGGGCGCTTCGCCGGCCTCGACAGCCCGTGCGTGCACGCGGTCAGCGAGCTCGTCGATCGCCGCCACGTCCGAGGCGATGGCTTCGTGCGGACGCAGTGCCGCAGTCTCTGGTGCCGCAGTCGGCTTGTGGCGCGGGCCGATACGCCCCTCGTTCACGCGCTGGCGTCAGTGGCGTCGCTGGGATGACTCACGTCAAGGATAGTCTTGCCCTGCGCTATGTGAGTCCGAGCCGCCGAGACCAGCGGGTGGCTAGCGGGCAGGTCCTTGATGAGGTGCCGGACCAGGCTCGACGTGCCCGCGACGTAGTCAGCCACGAGGGCGATGTCGTTCTGCGCGACCATCCACGCTCCCGATGAGCTCTTGTTACGCGGCTCGAACGAGCACATCCGTCGCCCGCATGGGAGACAGCGGAGGAAGCCGCCGTCGCGCAGGCCCGCGTAGCACGCCTTGGGCTTCTTGCTGTTGCTGCAGCCGTCGCATCCGGCTGCTGTCAGCTGCGCTACAAGCAAGCTAGCTGTGGACTTACGCCTCACGAGGGCCATGGGGACCTGCGGCTCGCCCTGGCGGATGTTGTACTTGCTTAGGACACTCTGCAGGAATCGAGGGTTCTCGACCTTGGCAATGCTCTGGTTCATCTGGTCGAGGAGGGCCTGAGGTCAACTCTGTCATGCCGGTTTGAGCTGAGCTGAAGGGATTCTTGGCGATTACCGAGGATGAGGAAGTCGAGCAGCGGCGATCACGGGCTCAGGAGCCCGCGTCCATCCGCTCTCGCCACCAAGACAACAGTGCTCGCTACCCGAGATGTCGCGTGAATGTGAGAGGATGGATGGGAGGGGTGCAAACAATGAAACGACGTCATTTCCCTCTCCCCGCCTTGCCTCCCAGAGCACGCGATAAGGCCCATTCAGTCACTCACCTGGACACCAGCATCGTTGCCCGCCACCACCTCATAGTTCTGGTCGCCGATGGCGCGCTGCTCTCCAACGTTGGGCATGACACTGTGCTTGATGTCGTGGATGGAGTGGGTGGTGGATGAGAGTAAGACAGGAGACAGACGAAGTAGAGAGAGAGAATGGACGAATCAGAGATGGTACTCGATGGAAACCACTCGGTTGTAGTGCCAATTTGATCCCGTTCCCACTTTGAACGATGACGTTTCAGAGGGTCTATTATTTGTATCACAGCACATCAGCAAGCCATCACTCGTCTCTCCTCTCTCTCTCTGCATCGCTCTCATTCATCTCGCTCGCCATCACTCATCAAGTTGACATTCATGACGCTGAACGAGTTGGTATTCAGAAGCAATTCAGAGCACTGGAATGCACGGGATCTGCGTGCCGCAGTTCGGCCGTAGCGGGCTGCGTGTGACCAGGTGAGACAATGGCAGATGCCTCGACGCCACTCATCACCTGCTGGAACGGGCAGGTGTCGACGACCATATCACCTGGCTAGCTCACGCCTTGCTACCCATCCGACGTACTCGAAGGCTCGACATACTCATCCACGGCCTGCATAGACCACATCACACGCGGCATGGGAGTGGAGGTGGCCAAGCATAACCGCCGATCACTCCCTCAGCGGAAGCATGTCTCCGATCCCTGAAGTCACATGACGCGCTCCACCCGATATCTCTTCCGACTCCCAGTTACCATCTCTCTCTAGCCTCGCTTGTCGCTGCCCACTGCTCTCCTCACTCTCCACTCACAATGTGTCTCGACGCCAGCGCGTTCCCCCACCTCCTCGACGCGATCATCGAGGCTTGCCCCCCAGGCAGCCTTATCGCCCTCCGCCCCGTCTCCCAATCCCTCTGCGCGCGCGTCGACGCGCTTCTCTTCGCGCACATCGTCGTGGCCGCCAGACCCTCCCGCGCCCCCTCCTTCCTCTCGGGCCCCGCCCAGATCATCCTCACCACGCCATGCGGGCATCTCCTCCCCGCCCCACCCCTGCCGGCCCTCGTGACCGCCTGCGCTTCGCTCAACGCGACACTCCGCCCTCTCCTGCGGCATACCCGCGCCGCCACCCTGCGCAACATGACCCTCGCAGCGGCCAGCACCCTCGCACCCATCCTGCCCCCGCTCGACGTGGTGCACCGATACACCCCGCAGCCGTGGGACAGCCCGCTCCTCAAGGCGGCAACGTACGTCGACCACGTCGATCTCGCGCGCCCCGCCGTCGCGGGATGTATGCCGCTCGGCGACGTCCCCAGCGACCTGGACGCCCTCGTCCTCCACTTCTCCTTCAACACCGCATCGTATCCGCCGCCCAGCGTGCATCCGCCCTTCCCCGGCGGCGGGGCGCCCGAAGCCCTCCCCGTGCTGGAGGAGATGGACCCGCCGCACATCCCTGCCATTACGGTCGTCGCGGACCCGCAGGGACCCAAGTGGCCGAGCAGTGCAGCGTGGACGGGCACTATTGTCCGGCGTCTGGCCCGTGCCCACCCGCACGCCTTAACGCTCGTCGCGTTCGACGAGCTCGGCACCGCCGCTCCTACTACCGCGCACGAGCTAGATGGCTACGGCGACGGGATGGACGCTATCACGCGCGCAGGGCTGATCGAGCACGCGGAGTGGGGCCTCAACAGGGCGCAAGTGGAGGTCCAGCGCCTTGCAGTTCTCACCCGGGCTGAGTGGGAGGCCACGAACTGTCTTGCGCGATAGCGGATCGCCGACATCCATCGCGTCCACATCGCTATTCGATGGCCCTCGCAGAGAGACCGCCGCGCCGCCCGACCACACTCCACGACCGAGTACGCTCCGGCTGAACGCCACGGAGCGGCCGGAGCCCAGGCCACGACCGCTATAATTGTAGCTCTCCATCTGCCTCCGTAGATGACTTGGTCAACAAGGTTGGAGCAGTCTAACGGCCGTGGGCCGTCCCTTTGAGAACGAATATTCCAGTGAACAGGTCCCGCATGCAAACAGTGCGCTTTCCTCCATACCTCGAAAGTAGCACGTGTGGTTGGCCAGGTCCCGATCACCACAAACCCACTCGCTCGCCACTCACATTCTGGCACTCTTGTGCTCGCCTCCAATTGCCCGCTTCCCCGGGCTCGGGCTGGCGACGCTCTACTTCACATAAAGCTCTAATTCGGGGCGACGGCCCGAGGACTGAGGCCAGCATTGGACACCCGCGGATCACGTTCGGCCCGGGCCCATCGGCTTCCAGCATATGACGTCAAGCTGACCGACCTTAGTCCGAGTCTCCCACCAACACCAGCGCTCCTCCCAGCTCCCAGCACAACCAGCTCCTAGCACAACAGAGTGGAGCATGCAGCTGCATTCCCCTACCTCCCACTCCCTCACGATGCAGTCCCACGCCTCCCTCAACCCCGTGCACCCGCCCCTCGCGCTCTTCGGGCGCCACGTCCTGAACCAGACGGCGACGCTCGTCATCCACGACGACATGTTCCGCTCTGGCGTGAGTAGCCCTACTTGCGGGCTGACAGCAGGACAGGTACAAGGTGACGACCGCGAACGGGGACACGATCATCCGCGCGAGCGCGGAGGAGTGGTCGCGCCTCGAGAAGAAAGGTACTGTACCGCCACCACAGGTCTTGCTAATGACAGTGGTCTACGACGACGCGCTGCAGCCCATCGGCGAGATCCGGGACAAGGCGCTGTCGCTGCACCACACGGTCGAGTTTGTGGGCGGCGGCGGCGTGCTCCTCAAGGCGGAGCAGCATGCCGGGCGTGAGTTGCAGAAAGGGGGAGCTGACCCCAGTCGGCGGCAAGCCCATGTTCCGCGTGCACCTCGGCGACAAGCTCGAGCTGGGCGTCGTCGGCGACTGGAAGCTGCACGCTGTGGATGTTGTCACGAGCGAGGGCACGCTGATCGCGCGCGGGAGCCGCGAGAACTCCCAGCTCGCCGACGAGGCCGACTACAAGGTCGACGTGGCGGCGGGCGTCGACCTCGCGCTCGTGGGCGTCCTGTGCATCTGCCTCGACATGATCCACAAGCACGTGGCGAAGAAGTAGGCGGTGGGATGCGAGTATGCTGCACAATCTCCATGCCTGTCTACAGTCTGCTTACCCGGCGCTTTTCTACCCCCTCGCTGCGGCTCATCTCAGCCTTGTCACTCTCGCTATCTCACAGCTTGCCGCCGTTCTGCTCGAGGACGAGCACGTTGCGGAACTTGGCCTTGCCCTGCTCCGTGTTGACGATGGCCTCGTTCATATCCTCCCACTTCCACTTCTGGATCCAGGGCTCGATCTTCTTGTCCGCCGCGAGCTCGAGGAGCTCCTTGATGACCGCAGGCGACGCAATGTTCGAGCCCGACACGGCCATGCAGCCTGGGGTCAGTCTACTCCTTTATCGAGGACGTACCGCGGACGAGCTGGATCGACGTGATCTCCAGGGGCTTGGGCACGATGCCGACGAGGCAGAACGTGCCCTCAGGCTTGACGAGGGACCCGTACGCCTCAATGTCGAGCGCGGGGGGGTCTGGTCAGCGCCGCCAAGGGGATACTCACTAATGGTGCTGATGATGACGTCCACGCAGCGGAAGTGCGGCGCGAGGTCCTCCTTGAGGTTGCTGCCCGTGGCGATGTACTTGTCCGCGCCGAGCTCGAGCGCCTGCGCCTTCTTGGCCTCGCCGCGGCTGATGGCGGTGACCTCGGCGCCCATGGCCTTGGCGATCTTGATGGCCATGTGTCCGAGCCCGCCGATGCCGAGCACGCCAACCTTGGGCGCCTTGTGGGGCACTCCGAAGCGCTTGAGCGGCGCAAACACCGTCATGCCCGCGCACATGAGGCTACTAGCCTGCGCGGGGTCGAGGCCGGCGGGGACGGGGATGGCGAAGCGCGCCGGGCCGCGCCAGTGCGTCGCGAAGCCGCCGTAGTTCTGCTTGCCCTTGTTCAGGCCGCGCTTGTACTGCCCCGCGCCAAAGGTGTACAGGAAGTCGGGGCAGAAGTTGTCCTTGCCTGCCGTCAGTTGGGGGGGGGGGAGGGGGACGCACCAGCCTCGCACCACTCGCACTCGCGGCAGCAGTCGCACTGCGCGCCGATGCCGACAAGGTCGCCGACCTTGACGCCCGTGGCCTTTGGGCCGACGCGCACGACCTCGCCGATAATCTCGTGGCCGCAGACGATGGGGCTGTTGTACGGACCCCAGTGGCCAGCGAGCTGCGACGTGTCGCTCGCGCAGATGCCGGTGTACTGGACCTTGACTGGGGTGAGCGG
>JAMALN010000436.1:0-30785 GCA_023630115.1 Cutaneotrichosporon sp. PK4640 | reverse complement strand
CGTCAGCATCCCCGAGCTGCAGCGGACGCCGGCCGCAGCAGTCTAGCAGCCAGCCTTGCTCGCCGTCGCCAACCCCCCACCCCGACGGTGCCTATCATGACCACGACGCAGCAGACCGCCCCAGCGCCCGCCGTTGAGGTGCCCCCCGCCGACGTCGCGGCCGAGACCCCCGAGACTACTGCTGCTGGCAAGGAGGACGGCGTCGCTGCCGTCGAGGCCGGGGTCGCCGGCCTCGCCCTCGGCAACGCCCCCCAGCCCCAGTCGGAGCTGCACCGCGCCTGCGCCGAGGGGCGCCTTGAGGACGTCCGCGCTGTTCTTGGCCGCGGCCTTGATGCCCTCGAGTCGCTCGGTGAGTTTAAACCTCTTTTCTCATGCTGCGATGGTGGTGGGCAGGGTCGATCCCGGCAATCCGGGGATCCAACTTTTTTTTTTTTTCGGGCGACGACGAAGGCCCATGTCCTCGATGTCTCCGACGCCATCGCTAGCAGCTGTCGTCATTTTCATGTGCACTGACCTCCCACAGACATTGCGACTGGATGCACCCCCATCGTGCTCGCCGTGACCCAGGGCCACGTCGAGGTCGTTCGTGAGCTCCTCACGGCCGGCGCGATTGTCCCGCCCCCGGGCCTCACGATGGACCCCACCATGCTGTCCATCCTCTACCCCCACCCGCAGGCCATGTACGGCGTTCCCCCGCCGTTTGCTATGCCCCAGTTCTTCCAGACGGGCTACTACGGTGGGCCAGCGCACTTTAACCCGCGCAAGGAGGGCGGCTCGCCCAACGGCCACGCCAACGGTGCGGCCAACGGCGGTGCCAACGGCAACGCCCCCAACCTCCCCCCGGCCGAGGTCGCCAAGACCATCCCCTGCCGCAACTTCCCCAACTGCAAGTACGGCGCGTCGTGCATGTTCTTCCACCCCCACCCCCAGCCCGGCTTCTTCCCACCCCAGGCCTACTACGAGGGCGGCTTTGTCCCCTACCCCCCTGGTGCTCCGTTCTTCCCGGGTGCGCAGGAGTTTGTTCCTCAGCAGCAGCAGCAGGCCAACGGCACCGCCGAGTCGACGCCCGCGTCCGCTGACGGTGCCGCCGCACCAACAGAGGAGAACGGGGAAGCCGCGCCCAAGCAGGACGCTGCGCCCCACGTCCCCTCGGCTGGTGCCCCCGCGTTCGTGCCCGGTGTCCCGATGCCTCAGGAGATGATGAACGGCTTTGTTGGCTCGCCTCCCGCCGCGTTCATGTCGCCTCCCCTTATGCCCGCTCAGGACGCTGCGGCGTTCTACGCCACCTCCCCGCCCCAGTTCCAGCCCTTCCTGCCCAACGGCGCCTACCCCGCGCACGGCAGGAGGCAAAGCTTTGGCAACTTCAACAACGGCGGCGGCCACGCACCCAAGCCGTACCACGGCAAGAAGCCGTCGTTCTCGGGCGGCCCCAAGCCCTGGGGCCCTGGTGGGCGGCCCGGCGGCTCGTCGCACCTCGGCCAGTGGAAGGACGGCAACCCGCCTCCCTGCGCCTTCTTCCGTGAGGGCAAGTGCAGAAACGGCGAGTTCTGCAAGTTCCCGCACCTCGACGCCGACGGCAACGACTGCCGGCACCCGGACGTGATCCGCGGCATCATTCCCCCCATGCCGACCCGGCCACCGCGCGTCCTCAACATGATGCACGGCGGCCGCTCGTACCCCCAGCACCAGCAGATGCTGGCGGCCAAGCAGGCGCAGGCTGCGGCCAACGCCGAGGCGGCTGCCGCCGGCGAGGACGGCTCGGCCACCCCCGAGAGCGGCAGCGACAAGGGCTCGGCCACTTCGGCCGGCCTCCCGCCCAAGCCGTCGTCTGGCTCGCTCCCGCCCTCGCGCGCCGGCAGCCAGCCGGGCCACGCGCGCGTCGGATCGCGCGCCCACTCGCCCAGCGGCCGCCGCGGCGGTCCCCGCTACGCGAACGGGCACACTTCGCGCTCGTCGTCGAACGGCGGCGACAAGAAGCCCGCTGCGCCCCAGCGTATCCCGCGCGCGGACGAGTTCCCCGTCCTCGGCGGCTCGCCCACGCCCAGCACTGAGCGCCGCGAGCCCTCGTGGGGCAAGACTGCCGCGCAGGTCCTGAGCGAGCCTGCGCCGGCCAAGCCCGAGGCCGTCAAGGAGGAGGGCGAGGACAAGGCCGCCCCCGCTGAGGAGGCCGGCGAGAAGGCCGAGCCCAAGGAGAAGGAGGAGAAGACCGAGGTGAGTCGTCTGCTGTCCGCGCGAGTGGAAAGGAGCCCGCTAAGCCGAGCTGATTGAAGTCGCCGGTCGTGACGATGGACTCGGACTCTGAGGCGGACGCCGTCATCGTCTCCGTGTCGACGACGCCGACGCCCGAGGCCGCCGAGGCTGCCAAGGCCAAGCTTGCGGCCGTGTCCTTTGCCGCCGTCATCGAGAGCACCCCCGTTGCCCTCAAGGCGTAACCACGCCCCACCCCCGCCCCCCACCACTACGCACCCAACCCCACATGTCATCATTGTCCCAGCTAGCATCACTCGCATCCGGGTTGTCTCTGTCTCCCCATCTACCCAGCTCGCTCGACGATTCATCTCTTCGCCTGTCCCTTTTTTCCGGCCTCGTTCACTTTGCCCGCTCTATCCCCACCGTATATCCATGTAACATGCCCACGCGCGACGTCGCACATCTCTATATTGATCTGTAGGACAATGCACGTGTGGACCTGTACTCCGAGGCGGAGCGGGCGACTTGTCGGTCATTTCAGAGCAGACCTCGGTCGGTGCGGAACTGCTCGCAGAACAGCAGGCACGGCTCTCGTGACGGCCGATACTCGGACAGGATGCCAGCGCTCAACCACCCATCAAAGTCGCGGAACTCGTCCCATCTCCGCGGGACGCTACTGCCGCCCTCGGCACGCGTGGCAGCACGCGCAGCACCCGCGCCGCGGCTGGCGCGCGGGCTTGGCGTCTACATGCCCACTGCGAAACCTAGATTCATGCCAAATTGGTGGTGGGGCGCCATGGGGTAGGGCGGTAGGGCGGTAGGGTGGTGACTCGGGGCTGGCCGGATCAACTGCTCATCCGCAATCCGCAATTAGCAGGCTGCTCGCGGTGCGGGGTATGTCTGGTCTCCCGCCCTCCTCGGATGCTGGCGAGACATCTGCCTAGGGCCAATGAGCCGCGGTGAGTTTGAGTGTGCAGGAGCAGGAACAGGTCCAGGTGGCCGGGGGAGGGACAAGAGGGACAAGAGGCATGGGCGGGCCGGGACCATCAGCTGTCGGGAGGATCTGCTGGGCGCGGGCCGAGACCTGGCGTGGGCATTCCCATTCCGCGCGTCATGGCTGCCGAGGACGCCTCCAGAAAATCTAGACACGAGAGGCCTGTAGTTGCCGCAGGCCGCTCATCTCGCCCGCGTGTCTCAAGCAGACAAGGCCGCAGACACGGCCAGCACCGAAAGTCGCAGTCAGCTGCAACTCGCGCAGCAGGCCACACGCCACACGGTCAGAAGTGCGCAGCGCATCGTCCAGGAACGAGCCAGAGCCTGGACTGATCGACTTGTCGGCAGCCCTCAGCCCCCTCTCTCTCCGTCTCTCATTGTGCCTCGACTACAGCTGCTCGACGACCGGTACGCGTCGCCACGAATCATTCCCATCCCATCAACAACACATCCACCGCCCATTCTCGAGCACACTCGACACACCGACACCGCTCCGCACCATCCCACCCGCCTCTCCGCGCGTCGCGTCGGCCTCCCAACAACAGCACACCCCTGCTCATCACGCACCCCGTGCGCGTCCCTCAAGACGTTGGAGTAACCTCGCACGGCCGTGTTCGTCGGCCCAACCCCCCGACGCCCCGACAGATATCCCGCCCGATCGTCGAGGCCGACTGACAGCCTGACAGATCTTACCCAGCGCCCTTCCGATCCGTCTCTCGCACCAGGCTGTGCCGAGCTACTACCCGGCCCTTGTCATTCCAGGCCGACCGCGACTCCAAACACACGCACGAGCACCGTTAGCGGCCCCCTCCAGTCCTTCCACGCACACCGCCCGTCCCCCGCCACCGCTTAGCGGGGGACTCGCCACCGCCGCGCCGCGCGCCGGCCAGCCGCCGGGCTCACCACCTCCTGAGGCGTTGCAGGACGCCGCTCGGACCACCGCTCGCCCCAGTCAGGCACTCTAGAGGCCCCGCCGCGGCCAGTTCCAGCCCCTCTCTGGAGACTGCCCACGCCTGATCTCCCGCCGCACACCCGCGGCCGCACGCCCCGCCTCGCACTGGGCGCGCCTGATCGCTCTCGCGACGGCTGGCCTCAGGATTGACACAGTGAGTAAACAGTCTGCCGCGTCCGAGCACAGGCCGCGCCGGTGCCGTGGCGCGCTTTATGAGCTGAGGCGGCGCGCGTCTGTCGCCGTTTGTCGCCTCTGCCATCACCCGCCCGCGCCCCTGCGCCGTTGCCGTCCCCTTCTCTCCCGACGTGCCCACGCCCCGCCCCTTGTTCCCCTTTGGGCCGCGCCGCCCTTGACGACAGCGGCTGGGACGTATATATCCATCAGAGCGGTGTTGACTCCTTTGTTTTTCCAGAATCAGCCCGTCACCCGTCACCACCAGTTCCGCACTCGCTCAGCTGCCACTGCCGTGCGCATCCACACAGCCTGCGCGCATCCGCACCGCGACTCGGCCTCGCCTGCGCGTCACCGCGCTCGCCTCGACCAGGACACTCCCCCGCATCCTTTCCCCACTGCGCGCGTTCCGCACCCGGCATCCAGCCCAGACCCAGCATCCGGTCTCATCCACCCCCATCCCCCACCCCGCCCCACCCCCCACCCCCAAGATGCTCCCCTTGCTCGCCCGGGGAAAGTGCCAACTGCTCGACTGTGACTGGTCCGGCTCGGCCAGCGCGGCCGTCCTGCGCGCCGCGGTGCGCCACGACCCACGCCCAGCCGAGCCCGTCTGCGGCGCCGACGAGCACATATGCGGCTGCACCGCGCCCGGGTGCAAATGCAAGGTCATGACCGTGCTCCCCGTGTGCACACTGGTGAGTAGCGCGCCTTCCATTCCGCCGCACACACGGGCGCTGACCGCAGTGCTCCTCAGGCGACCACACGCGCTTCTAGACCCATACTCACGACCCTCACGCCTTCGCTGTCCATGCATTATAGTTGGGATGTACATATCCGCATTCGAGAAGGAAATCGGGCGTCGGCCGCCTTATGCCGGGTGCGAGACTCGCCCCGCTGTTCCTGTGGGGCCGCACGGGCCGGGCCGGGCTGGCTCCCCACGCCGACGCGTCGCCATTCCGCGACACGGGCCTGCTGGATACGGCCTTGCGGCTTGCGGGGCCAGCAGGACGCACGCACGTGGTGCGGTTGCGAAGGGATAGCCCGAGCGCGCGCCAACGATTCCTGGAATCCGGATCTGGGCCAGGCCTCGTGCGGCAGTGGCGTCGGTGCGAGCGGCCAAGGTCAGAAGCAAACAGAACAATGTCAGAGCTGCCCACACTCTAAAGGCCTCGCCGGCCGGAGATCTGCCAGCGGCGAGGCGGGCGAGGCGAAGGGGGCGGAGGTAGCGCGGCCACGCGGTGGGTTGGGGAACAAGACTGCTGCGGTGGCGGGGTGAGCCTGGCAACGAGAAAAGTGAACAAGAGGACAAGAGAGGCGCATCTGGTTGCTTCTTTGGAACGGGCTCTGCCGTCGGCGCCAGCCTCTCCGGGCCCGACAATGACACCGAGCTCAGGAGCTGCTGCGGGTGCGTCCTAGCCCGAAGCGTGCGGAGCGGGGTGGTGCCCCCACCGCCTGGGACGGGAGGGAGCGGTACCGCTCGGCGGTGAGCCTGGCATCAGGGAGGAATAGTGAAGTCAAGAGAGCTGATGGCGGAGGTTGATCGCAGAATGAAGTCCCTGGCGCGTGCCGGCCGCAGGGGGTAGTGCGCACAGCCATCGTTCGTCGCCGGCGTCAGCTCGCTCGGCGGTGAGCCTGGCATTAGGGAGGAACAGTGAAGTCAAGAGCGGATGGCGGAGGTGATTCTCGCGAATGAGGTCCTTGGTGCGAGCCGGCCGACAGCGTCGGCGCCGGGTGGGCAGCGCTTGACGCCGAGGTACTGGGTTTCGGGAATGGCTCGAAGCGCACATGCCCAGCGGGGTAGTGCGCGCCGCCATCAGTCGTCGCCGGCGTCAGTTGGGACCAAGCCCCGGGCCAGCTGGTGGTTGGCTTCGTCAGAAGAGTCAGTCGGCCGGCCTCCCTCCCCACTGCGCTCCCCACTAGACACACAAACACAATGCAAGCTCTATCCCACCCGGAGGGCATTCGCGCCCGTCGGCTCCCACCTCTTGCCCCCGCGCGCTGCCGACCCCCCAGATGCCCCGCGGGCAGCCCATCCCGACACCTCCTCGCGCGCGCGCTTCGCCGGCCGCTCGTCCTGCCGTCAGCCACTCCCTCTCCTTGTTACCCACCTTGCCCTTGACCTTGACACGCCGCCCCCCGCGCATCTTGTACCCGGCGGGCGCCTCCTCCTCCTCCCTGGGCTCCTCCCAGGCAGCCTTGCCCTCCCCGATCCCGGGCTCGGCCTCGCCGCCCTCCTCCTTCTCGCGCTCGGCGCGCTTCTCCCGCTGCCCCCCGATGCGCTTGTTCCGCTCCGCGAGCTTGGCCTTGCGCGCGTCCGACTTGCCGCCGCCGCCGGCCGTGAGCTCGACGTTGATCCGCCGCCCGGACAGCTGCGAGTGGTGCAGCCGCAGGCACGTCTGCAGCTCGGCACTGGAGTCCAGCTCGAGGAACGCGATGCCGCGCGACTTGGGCGGCCGCGTGCCCACCGCCTTCTCCGTCAGCAGGCGCACCGAGGGCGTCCGGCCTGCCGTCAGCTATGCCTCCTATCATGAAGCTCACCGAGCTCCTTGGCAAAGTGCGCCGCCACGTCATCGCGCGTCGTCTTGAACCCGAGGTTGCCTGCTGTCAGCTCCGCGCACAACCTTAGCTGGCACCACGACTCACCGATGAACAGGATGAAGCGCTGCTTCGACTCCTTGGTCTTCTTGGGCTTCTCCTTCTCCTCGGCCTTCTTCTTCCCCTTGTCCTTGCTCTTCTCGTCCTTGTCCTCGTCGTCGTCGTCCGCGTCCGCGTCGTCGCGCTTGCGCTTGCGCTTGCCCTCCGGCTCGGGCGCGACGGGCGCCTCGTCCTCGACCTCGGCCTCGATCTCGTCCGCCTCGGGCACGTCGGGGATCGCGTCGGCCTTGGCCTTCTGCCGCGCGCGGAACGCCGCCGCCTTCTGCTGCTTTTTGGACTGGGCTGCCATGGTGGGAGTGGGTGGAGTGTTGGTGGCAACAGCTGCGGCATCACAACATCCAAATATTCAGGCGGGAGCAAAATGCCGATCGATACCCCGCACCTCCCTCCACCCACCCCCGCCTCCACCTTGGGGTCTGGCGGAAACGAGCCCGTTTTCGCGCCTTGGCAGAGTGACAAGGTCACCGCCTCGCCGGCTCCGTGCTCAGCATCGTCAATTCGCCACCATGTTGATGCTCCTGCTCGCCGCTGGAGCGATGGCCGCCACGCCACACTACAGCTACGACGTCAACCTCGGATTCCTCTCACCCCTCATCCAGTATTCGTCGCGCCCCTTCTTCCTCGACCCGGTGAATGCCACCTACCCGAGCCTGACCTCCAACGCGTCGGACGTTCCGCCGGGCTGGCGGGACCCGCCCAAGATCCAACCCTTGAACGACTCCCAGCTGCAACCGTATCTGGAGATGGGGTGGACAGCCGTCATGTACGACCCGGGGACGCTGTACAGCCGCCGCCAGGTGAAGGACGCGGTGGTCACCGAGGCGGCCGGGGATGGCTTCACGCTCACGGTGCCCTCCGGTATCGAGGTGCGCATCACGGGCGAGACGCGGGATGCCGAGGTCGAGGCTACGCTGGACGGTTTCCGCCTCGGAGGGCCCAACGTCGAAGCGTACCGCAACAGAGCAGGTACTTGGCTGCGGCTAGCCCGCATACCGGGCGGGCCGGGGCCGCACAACCTCACCGTAACGCTCCGCGGTGGACGAATGAACATCACAAGCCTCCTTACCAGCGCCATCATGGGGCAGTCCAATGCGTTCAGCGCCTGGCGGTAAGTCTGCCGGTGGGCGCGCTGACCCAGCTACAAGCGAAGCGCGATTTGGGACGTGTCGGGACCGGACGTGACGCAGAGCGGGGAGTGGAGGATGGAGGAGCGGGAGGAGCGGGGCGGCGACAGCACATGGCCCGAAAACCACCCCGTGACGAGCGAGGCTGGGGCCGCCATCTCCATCGCCCTGCCACCGCAGTCGGCGTGGGTCGAGCTCGAGGGATACGCGAGCGGGAGCTATGCCGTACGCTGTGTCCCGACCCCTCCCAACACGACCGACACGACGTACTCGGGGTACCATCTGAACAAAACGGTTGTGCTTTACGCTGGGCAGCTGGACGCGGCGTACAACTACACGCTCGAACTGACCAACTTGAACGGCACGACGGGCTTGAAGAGCCTCGTGACGGCGCAGTACGAGCCACCACCCCGAGACACTTCTGCGCTGCGCACCGGGCTGAGCGTGGGCCTCGGGCTCGGCGTGCCACTCCTCGCGTGCATTGCGGCTTGCATTTTCTGCTCCTGCAGGTGGGTCAATTGGCCGTGCGCACTGATACCAGGAAGAGGCGCAGGCAACGGGCGGATCCCTTCTATCAACGGGAAAGGCGCAGGCAACGGGCGGACCCCCATTATCAACGAGAGCAGGCTGTCGAGCTCGGCGTGGTACCTGGCGCTCAGCCTAACACGCCATCCCTGGAGGAGAAGGACGAGGATGAGGACGAGGGTAATGACGACGCCCAGCCCTCCCCCGACTGTGTCGTGTGCCTCGACGCACCGCCAGAGTATGCTGTGGTGGAGTGCGGCCACCTTTGCATGTGTGCCTGTACGTCTCCGTCCCGTCAAAGCTGACCTCAGCATGTGCAGACCGCATCGCATCGGGCCGGAAGCAGTGCCCCGTGTGCAGCAGGGCTATGGTCGAGCCTCCGAGGCGCATCTTCCGCCCTTAGCTTCCGTGTACTGTATGTATGTATCGTCATCGCCGTGGAGCTCTTGAGCTACGGCTGTGCAGGTGGCTGAGCCAGGCGAGGTATGGAGCAGGGACTCCTGCTGAGGGTCTTGGTGTTAGGGTGTTCCTGAGAACCTTTGTTTCGTTGCTGTGCGTGACACGGCATGTTCCTGAAACATGCTTGGCATCAAGCTTGAGAACCACCGCTCATTCCATTCACTTATCGCCGCATCGCCCACACTCTTGACTGTCACTTTGCCACTCGCCACCATGCTGCCCCTCCTCCTGCTGGCAGCGAGTGCCCTCGCCACCCCACGCAACACCTTCTTGCTGAGCCTGGACGCGGTGAGCCCGCTGATCCGCTACGCCCCGCGCCCCCTGTCCTACGGAAGGACGAATGAGACCGAGCTGGGCAGCGCGCCGTGGACGGTGATCGAAGATGCGCCCGACTACAAGTTCTCCTCCACGCAGCGCGTACGCACAGGCTCGGGCGGGTCCTTCTCCCTCTCCCTGCCCGCGGGCGTTCGCGTGGAGGTCAGAGGCGACCTGACGGGCGACGCGAGCGTGACGGTGGACGGCGAGCCCGCGGACACGCAAATCTCCAAGACATCCAACACGTATGTCCCGTGGCTCGTCTTGACCGTCCCCGGCGGGGAAGGGGCACACAACGTTTCCGTTTCCGTGACGGGGAGCGCGGGCGTGCGCGAGATCTCGGCGTATCGCTCGGGCGACGCCGAGACATGTCTCTCGTCGACTGGGCCGCACACCGACTGCTTCGAGACCCACTTCCAGGACTGGAATGGGCGCGACCCGCTCCAAGCGACGCGGGAGGGGTCGTGGATCATAAGTGCGCTCTGACTGGGTGGCGGCTGACGGCAGTGAGCGGCCCCGTGGCGCTCACGCGCGAGCCGGGCGCGCGGGCGATAATCAGTGTGCCGAAGAATGCGAGCTGGGCCGAGCTGGAGGGGTGGAGCGACGGGGTCTACGAGGTGCGGTGCACGCCCACCCCGCCGAACGCGGCCAACGACGCGTCGTACACGGGATTCTGGGATGGGACGGACCTCCGGATCCCGGACCTGACGCTGTGGTACGCCGAACTCGACCCGACAGTCAAGTACACTGTCGAACTGGTTCACCGGTCCAACACGACGGCCTTGCGCCGCATGAACAGCGAGGAATTCATTCCCAAGCCGGGGACGAAGACGAGCACGCTCGCGCTAGGGGTCGGGTTGGGCGTCGGCCTGGTGAGTTTGGTCGCTGGGCGCGCTGATGGCAGCCCGTGGTCATCCTGGGTGTGGTGGCGGCCTGGTGGTGGCGCAGGCGGAGGGAGAGACAGCGGGTTCAGGCCCGGGCGGCTGAGCTTGGGTTGCCGCTCCAGGAGGCTGGGACGCCGGGTGGCAGTCCAGTGGAGGACAAAGAGCCCGAGGTCGAGGGAGAGGGAGAGGACACGCCCAACGCCTGCGTCGTGTGCCTTGACAGGCGGCCGGTGTTTGCCGTCGCCGAGTGCGGCCACTTGTGCATGTGCGCCGGGTGTTGCAGGCGCATCATGGAGGGGCAGGCGCGGTGTCCTGTGTGCAACACCGCGATCGCCAGGCAGCCCATGCGTATCTACCAGCCTTAGGCGCGCCAGTGCGGTCCGTCCACCAGTGTTCTGTGTACTATCTACTCTGTAGCTTCATGATGCTTGCCGTGTGCGTGAAATAGAGAGGATGCTGAGATTAATGTTAGCCTCGTCGTCAATGACTGGGTGCCACCGCAGGTCTGTTCCTGCCGTGCCTGTTACAGTACAACCTTGTTTCCAAGCATACAAGCAGTCACACACACGCACCTCGTCATCGCCCATTCGCCACCATGCTCCTCCTTCTCTTACTAGCAGCGAGCGGGCTTGCGCTCCCGCCCCAGTTTGACCCGATGATAGACGGGACGAGCCCGGTGATCCACTACGACCCGGCCCCCAACACGACCGCGACAGGGTGGGGATGGACAAAGTCCTGGGCCGCCGAAAGCGGCGGGTACCGATACAGCATGGGGGGGGTGGACGGCTCGTTCTCCGTCACCATGCCCGCCGGCGTGCAGGTGCACGTGTACGGCAACCTCGCGCTGAATAGCACGGCGTCCGTGACGGTCGACGGCGTGGCGGTCGACGCCGATGTCGAGCCGGTCGAGGGGAGGAACTTCCGATGGCTCTCGACCGTCGTCCTTGGCGAGCCGGGGCCGCACAACGTCTCGGTGGCGGTGCGAGGGAGCGCCCTCGTATCCTCCATCGGGGCGTGGCGCCCCGGCCGCTCCTACTCATGCGGGCTGCATTCGTATGAGCGAAAGGGCGTGAGCACGACGGACTGCTACGACTACACATACCAGAACTGGACGGCGGGGCTCGACGCCGAGCGCTCCGGCGCTTGGACGATGGGCGCGTCTGGGCGCGGCCGAGCTGACGGCAGTGAAGGGAGACGCTGTGGCCGACGGGCCCGGCGCCGCAGTGCGCGTGCGCGTGCCCGCCCACACGGCGTGGATCCAGCTAAAGGGGTGGAGCAACGGGACTTACGACGTGCGCTGCGACCCCGCCCCGCGGAACGCGAGTGCCGGGTCGTTCACGGGTTTTGTGGGCGAGGGACCGGGGACACTCTACGTCGCCGAACTCGACCCCGATACACGGTACTCGGTCGAGCTGGTGCATCGCTCGGGCCGCACAGCCGTGTATGGGCTGACGGGCGTCGTGTGGATCGCCAATCGCCAAGCCTTCCGCCTGGGGCTGGGCCTGGGGCTGGGTCTGGTACGCTGTGGAGTGGGCGGGCTGACGGCAGGGTATCCCGACTGTGCTTGCCATTGCGTTCTGCCTGTGGCGGAGGTGCGTGGTGTGTGGCGCGGCTGACCCCAGGCACAAGCGAAGGGCCAGGGCGCAGAGGGAGCGCGGGAAACTCCCCTCAGCGTCGGGGAGCGGTGCTGACCAGGAGGAGAGCGCAGCCAAAGGCGAGGAGACCCAGGCCCAGGAGGTCGAAGGCATGGGCGAGAGGGAGTTGGACGCACCGAGCCCGGAGTGCGTCATTTGCCTGGACAAGAGGCCCATCTTTGCCGTCGCCGAGTGCGAGCACCTGTGCATGTGCGCTGGGTGCTGCGAGCGCATCATGGCTGGACAGGCCACCTGCCCGGTGTGCAACGTTGCGATTGTCCAGCAGCCCGTGCGGATCTTCCGATTGTAGCGGATTGGCAAGGGTAGGTGCCCCCATGTATGCATTGTAGCCTGTGTCTGGAGCTTCTATGAGATAAACAACGCACATTCCTTGTGCGCAAGGGGAGCCAGTGGTCGTAGGAATGACAGTGATGGGAGTGATGGGCGAGGAGTTGTTGTTTATTGTGTTTTCATTGTCTCCCGTGAACCCAATCATTCTCCAGGGATGCCGCCCAGCGTGTGTGGCCGCCCCCAAGTTGTTCAACCCAACTCATCCTTCTCCTCACTCACTCCCGCCACCTCTCACTCAAGATGGACTCGCCCGACGACTACGACTACGACGAGTTCGACTTCCAGCCGTGGCGCCAGCGCGTCTACTGCCTCCCCGAGCCCGAGGACGAGGCCGAGCTGCCCGACGCCCTCCCCCCCGCCCTCGGCGCGGCCTGCGCCTCCTTACTCAGCGCGCACGGCAAGCTGGCGTTCTTCGCCAGCACGCTGTTCCGCGAGCTGCCCGCGGACGAGGCCGAGTGGCTCGCCGCCGGCCGCACAGGCCACCTCGACTCCCTCGCCGCCATGGTGCGCGGATACACCCACGTGCACACGTGCATCGCGTGCGCCGTCGCGTGGGCCGAGATGTACGCCGACGCCGCGCGCGGCATGGTCCCGTATGCGCGGCGCCGGCCGGCCGAGCTCCTCGCGGAGGCGGCGGAGGCCGCGGACAACTTTGTCCGCGTCGCCTGCGAGGCTGTCGCGGCCGAGTGGTAGACCACACCATCTCATCAACAGAGCCCTTCTTCCATCGAGACTATGCATCTCTGACCCTCCATGCTCACGTGATGCCGTGTCGAATCGAGTCACGACTACCGGCCGGCGTGCCTCTCAATTCATGGCCACCTGCCCGCCTCCCTTGGTTGTAAAAAGAGAGACGAGGCTGCAAAACGGCGCGATGGGCTGGGCCTCGAAAGCACCACCCATCGATGGCGAGCTTGCGCTCAATGTCTCCTGACGTTTTATTGTGTTCGCTACGCCGTTATACGTGCAATCCGTTCGACCGGTTATAAACCCCCGCTCCACCCTGGGGGATGGTACCATGCATGTCCTCCATGCAAACCGTTCTGAAATACGCCGTTCTTCCATGCTCCTGTGATACGCTCTTGTTATACGATGTCAGCTCGAGCCGTGCCGACCTGTGGGCGTGGCTCGAAGTCGTGCATTGCCATAGATAACCAGCTGGATGCTCTCGGGTGTGCAAAAAGATTGCAAAACGGCGCGATGGACCGTGGCTCGAAAGCACTGTCCATCGATTGGGGGGCGTGAGCCGGAGCTCAAAGAGTCGTCGCGGGACTTGTGACCACTTGGTCAATCAGGTTAGGTACGCTACGCCGTTATACTTGCAGCTCGCCCGGCCGACTATAAGCCAAGTCCCCTTTGGGCTGCTAGCACCCGTAAAGGAGCCCTCCTCCCAATCCCTCGATATCTACTCACTATTGATCCCGTGGTGTCAGATCGAGTCATGCTTTCCTGCCCTTGCCCCCCACATTAGAGTGAGGTCTGTGCTTCATGGATTCAAGGCTCTGTCACTGTTTCCTTCGCGAATGACCACCTCAGTTGATACCGCCACTTGGCCATCATGGGGGCCTGGTAGTGCACGATACACCTCTCTGGCTGACCGTGGCTGATGCGCTCTGACAGTGGCCGAACCTCCCCTGTTCCACAAGCCCTCCACTTCCCATACCTTGCTGCGCGTGTGATTTCTGTTCAGGGTTCTGATCTGAAGGTGTGTGCAGAGTGCTCGCGTGCGTGGGAGCACAATGAACACGACTCGCACCGTACCCCACTAGACATGCGAATCTGATGGGGTGCACGGACGAGGTGGTGCGAAGCACGTCCCCCACAACGCTGATAACAGTCCGGCAGTACACCCCTCCATTCTCAGTCACTCTCTACCATCACCCACCGTCATCAACTCGTCGCCTTGAGCGACATAAGGGCTCACGCACCGCCTCCCCCCTATCCTCCTTCATCCAAGATGAGCCGCTCGTGGCATGGTCCCCTCCATGCCCCGAAACCGCCCTCCTCCCACACCCCGCCCTCCACCCGCCCGACCTCGCTGTACAGCTTCTACGGTCCTCCATCCGAGCCGCGCGCCGACCCGTACGGCGAGGGAACTCCCCCGCTCGACGCCCTCCCCCTCGAAGGGACACTGACGCCCACCGAGCCATCGACCCCACCGGCCTTCCCCCTCCCTCCCCAGCGCGTCCTGGAGCAGAACTACGCCGCCACAACCCACGCCGCCGCCATCGCGGCCTACCACCTGTACAGGGCTCAACAGCAAGTCTCGATGACCCTCTCCAGCCCGCCTACCGAGACCGAGACGCTCGCCTGCCTGAGGGGGTGGGCGGACGCGCACGGCTCGGCCGCTGCCAAGGCGGGGTTCGACCCCGCGCTCTCGGCGCAGGCCGTGAACAGCTACCACGCGTATGCTGTGCAGGCGCGGGAGACGGCCGCGGCGCTGCGCAAGTGGGCCGACAAAGCGGCCAAGGAGCTCGAGGGTGTGGCCATGAGGGCGGAGGGCGTCGCGAGGTGTGAGGTGGACAGCTGGGTGGCGGCAGAGCAGGTACAGGGCCAGGGGCAGTATGGTAGTGGGACCTCGGACAATGGACCATCAACATGAATCAATCGCACTTGATGCCGTCAAGAAGTTGGGGCCTGAAAGTGATGAGCTGATGAGGTTAGTTTCGTCGACATACCTCCAGTTAGCGGAGGGGACAGGATATGGGCTGATGAGCGAAATGAGAGGAGATATTCATTGCTAACGAGGGTAGCCTTCATTGATAACGAGGCAGCCCTGTACTAGCCTGCCTTCCCAGACATCACACGCCCAGAGGTCTCATGAGCCCATGAATCTGGCGGGCTGGAGGTGGCACAACTTGGCGCCCTTCGCACAATACCCACTGAGATCCGCCGCATTCTTGTGGCCACTAGACATAATTAACAATGTGAGCCCTCGGGCCAGCCACCCTTCTCGATGGGCTCATCGCCCATTAGCCCACACGACGTGGTGGCGGAAGCCAGGAAATGTGCACACTTACGTGTGGCAACACACCCTCTCGGCGCGTACATTAGGGCGAGTGCGCTGCGCTCCGGCTCGACTCAAGCAAACTTCTCCCAACACTCGTCCTTCTCTCCCAACGCTCGTCCTCCTCTCAGCAACAGGCCCACACAACACCATCCACCTCAGCGACTCCACCCACCTCTAAAGGCCATGCCCCCACGTCGTCTCAGCGCCGCCGGCACAGCCGCGCTCGACCGCCGCGCGGCCCGCAACCGCGCCTCGCGCAGCCGCCTCACCCGCCGCATCCAGGCGTACCGCGACGCCACGAACGTGCTCGACGACCTGCTCCTCGTCGTCGAGCGCCTCCTGCACATCCTCAAGGTCCGCGGCGAGTGGCACCCCTACGCGGGCCTGTTCGACGCGTACAGGGACGCGAGCGTGCGGGGCGAGACCGCGCGCTGCCGCGACTTTGGCGACGCCGCGTGCAACGCCCGCGCGGTGGCGGGGTACCAGCGCTTCCGGAGCGTCGTCGCGCACGCCGAGGCGTACGACCGCCGCGGGTGGTGGTGGCGGCCCGCGGATGCTGGCGACCTGTGGGCGGGGGTGGGGGATGCGGCCGACGAGGTGGTGCGGACAATCCGTCGCGCCGGGGCGGCGCACAGCACCTGCGGGGTAGTTTAGGCTGTAGCATTAGGGCGAAGGACGTTCTATAGATGTCACCCCATTTCTGACCAAACCGGCCCATCAATGAGTCAGAGAACCACCTTGGAGCAGTGGCAAATGATCAGATCGCGTACTTCGGCACTCTACCAGCGATCCACATGAACCTCTCGCACCACTTGGCAGCTCCCCACTCCCTACCGAGCGGCATAAAGTGGCGCACACCTCGAGCATTCGTCTCACCCCACCCACCATGCCCCGCCCCGCGACGTACACGCGCGCGGTGGACACGCTCTTCGACCACTCGCTCTACCGGATCATGGACGCGCTCGACCTCCTCGAGGCCTTCGGGGGGCGGCACGCGCTCGCGACCGCGCTGGACGCGGCGGTGCACGCCGCCGAGGGGGCGGGGTACCGCGCCAAGGCGCGCGGCTGGCGCGACCGGCAGCGCAACGCGGCGGCGATCGAGGCGTGGCGGGAGGTGGCGCGCGTCCTCCGCCGGCTGGCGGAACACGAGCGCCTTGCGGGCGTGCGCGTGGGCTTCACGGGCCGCCGCGTGGTCGTGGCGGTCATCGCCGAGGGCGCGCTGCTGCTCATCAAGGACGTGCGCCGCGCTGTGCGCCGCCACGGGCGGAGGGCTGGGGAGAAGGACTGGGTTTACGAGTAGACGGCTGCCGTAAATCAGGATTGTGTGTTCATGTCATCACCCTTGGAACAATGGAGCCTGAAGCTCCGACCGTGCCACCATCATTAGGCAGTCTGCCATCAGTCGCTAGGATGATTGTCGTGGGGCCAGCATGTCGGGTTACCGGGCTCGCGGCAAGCCTTCCCGCCTCGAGCGCATCGAGAGAGCCCGCGCGTGCCCGGTCGGTGCGATCGGGGGTGAGACTAGAGCAAGCCCACCCGTCAGTGTAGATCAGATGCAATATGCTTGTATACAACTACCACCCCACGCTCTCGAGCGCCGCGGTCACCAGCCGCGGGCTGTCGCGCGCCTCCTTCTTGCCGTCCTCCCCTTCCCCCTCACCCTCCTTCTCCCTTTCCTTCTCCTTGTCACCTTCCGTCTCGCCCTCACCAGTGAGGAGGCGCGGCTTCGGGCTCACCGCTGGCCGCGGGCTCAGCGCCGCGCGCTTCAGACGAACACTGAGACGGCGCTCGGGCGACATGGGTGTCGGGGAAAGCAGCGGCGTCGGGGCCTTGACCGTCTCGGCCTTGTCGCTCGCCTTGCTGTCCCCACTGGCAACGCGGCGCAGGCTGCGCACACTTCTCGTAGGTGACTGCGAGCCGTTGCTCATGGGGCTCTTGACTGGGCTCCGCTCACGGCTCGCAGCGGACGCCACGGACGCCGCGGATCTCGTTGATGAGCGCGAGGTGCGCCGCTCGAGCGGTGGCGGGGTGTGCGGCTTCGCTGGGAGGAAGCCAAACGACGACACCATGTTGCGGAGGTTCGGTCTGCTGTCAGCACTGCCACAGACCGACTCACATTTCGAGCTTGGCCTCGTCGCCCGTTGTGCTGCCCCCGCTGCGCACACGCTCCATGGGTCGCCCGGCAGCACCTTCCTCCGGCACGTTGCCAGTGGTAGCGGCGCCGACGGTGCGCAACAGCTGGCCCCAGAATCGCTTGCCCTCCTGGATCGTCTCGTCTGCATCCGCCGTGATGGCGTTCCAGAGCCCGCCGAGCGCGACGGTGGTATTCGGGCTCCCCGGTCCTGCTTCTGCTTCCGTCGGAGGCTCCTCGTCCGGCACAGTCGGGAGGGAGGAGGCCGTGCTACTCGTGCTGACACTGTTCGGGTGGGTGCGGACGAGAGGCGGGAGGGAGGTAGACGGTGTGGATGTGTGCGACGCAGTGTCTCTCCTCCGTGGTGTTGGTGTGCTGGTGGGGATGACGGCGTCGGCGCGCGCTATGGCCGTCCAGCGGCTGCGCAGCGATGCGAGTGCCTCCTCCTGGATCGCAAGTTCTAAAGTCAGCGGGTGTGCAGGCGGGTGTGCTACTGGCATCTCAAGGCCGTTGTCACCACCGGTCACCGGGACGGCTGCCGGTCCCTCCTCCGAACCCTCCTCATACTCCTGCTGTGGCATGACTGCGGCCGCGGCGATCTGCACGATCTGCACCTCGCAGTCCTCCACATTCCAACGCCCTCCTTCAGATCTCTTCCAGCCTTCCACGCTCGCACTCGCAGAGATCCACGCTCCCCCTCCAGCCTTCCAAGCCGGACCTCACTCACCCTGCTTGAGCTCGTTCACCCGCCGCTCCCGCATCGCAATCATGCGGAGGAGGTCCGAGTGCCTGCCGTCAGCCCCACCCCGCCAGGTACGCACTTCTCGCCGAGCGTGAGCGTGTCGGTACTCCGCCGCCCCTCCTCCTCCTTCTTCTCCTCCTCCAGCGGGCTGGGGGTCGCTCTCTCCCACTCTCTCCGGAGTGAGAGGCTGCCCTGCGCCCCGTGCCGAATGGAGGGCGAGTACGAGATCGAGCTCTGCCGCCCGCTATGTCGCGGCCGCGGCGAGGGCGACGCGGCGACGGGCGTGCGCAGGCTGTCGACGCTCGCGCGCCCCTCGTCCTCCTCGTCGCTCGGTCTGCGGGGCGTGCCTGCGCGTACTGGCGAGCCGAGGGAGAAGGTGCCGTCGCGCGCGGCGACGAGGGAGAGGCGCTTGAGGCGCGGCTCGGAGGGGGAGGGGGAGGAAAACTGGGCGCTGAGGCGCCGCGCCAGCGGCGAGTGCAGCTCGTCTGCCATGGTAAAGTGTAATGAGTGTGAGTGTGTGGATGACGGATGAGATGGTGTTCAGGTCCGGTCGAGAGTTAGGGCGATCGGGCCCTGGCGGGAGGCCACGCGACACGCGACGCGTCATATTCCAATGTCTTCTTCCAATGTCTGATTAGATTTCATTAGTGCAGCATGTTAATGCGCTGCCGGCATGAGGGCGGAGCATGGCACAGCTCAGCTTGGCACTGAGCGAGGAGTGGCTCATGGTTGGTGGCGAAGGTACACTTTGGAAGCAGTCTCATACACTCGGTTGGAATAGCGAGACCAAGTCTCCTTTATCGATACCCTTGGCTCCATGCCACGTCCAAGGAGCGAACAACCCCCGCACACAGACCACAATTCGGCCCAACCCACACCCACTCAACCAAGCAAGTCACCCTGCAGACAGCACAATGGTCGGCAGCACTAGTCGCGCAGACACGTTGCACATGCAGACATGCACACGAGACACGAGTGCGGCAGTGTCCGCCTCCTCTATGTGGCGTGTTGGGGCGCACGGACATCACCCTGTCTGTCGGCGCTTCCTCCCTGCACCCTCGCCAAGACAGGCACCACCATCTTCTGCACCAAGTTACACATTGCATCAATCGCTACAAGTCGCCTAGAGGCGAGCGCGGCGTGGTGGGAGGTAGTCGACCCCGTTGTCTTGAACGTCAATACCGCCCGCCGCCCAACTGACCTCCACCGCCGGTACATCCCCTCCCATTTCCACTCCTCCACTCATCCACTTCTCTTCTAAACGAGCTCACCGTCACGGCCCAAACGCCCGTAGCTCTCGGTGGGCTTGGGCTTGTTGTCGAGGATCTTCTCGATCTCGGCGACGACCTCGGGCTTCTCGAGGAGCGTCTTGTACACGTCGAGGGCCTTGATGTTCTCCTCGAGCTGCTCGGGCTTGGTGGCGCCGAGCTGGGGTCAGTGGCTTTCCACTGCGACTCACGATGCAGGTGGACACGTTGGGGTTGAGGAGGGTCCACGCGAGCGCGAGGTTGGTCATGCTCGCACCGATGCTCTCGGCGACCTTGGTGAGCGCCTTGACCTTGGCGATCTTGGCCTTGCCCTCCTCCGTCTGGAGCTCCTTGACGGTGTTGGAGAAGAAGGCCGAGTTAGTCGCAAAGCGCGAGCCCTCGGGCACGCCGTCGTTGTACTTGCCCGTGAGGACGCCCGAGTCGAGGGGGGACCAGATGGTCGAGCCGTGGCCGCGCTTGAACACGTCCTTGTACTCGACCTCGAAGCGCTGGCGGTGCAGCATCGAGTAGTGGGGCTGCTCGCACACGGGGCCGACCATGTTGAGGCGGGCCGCAATCTCCTTGGCCTGGATGATCTGGGCGGCGGTCCACTCCGAAGTGCCCCAGTAGTACGCCTTGTTGTTGTCGATGAGCCAGTTGAACGCGCGCACAATCTCCTCCATGGGGGTGGTGATGTCCGGGCGGTGCGCAAAGATCACGTCGACATAGTCGAGCTGCAGGCGCTCGAGACTGTGCTGCGTGCCCTCAATGATGTGCTTGCGGCTAAGGCCGCGGGTGTTCTGCGACTCCTTGCGCCCGGTGCCGAAGAAGACCTTGGTGGTGATGATAATGTCACGGCGGTCCCAGTTGAGCTCCTTGATCACACGGCCCATCTCGAGCTCGCTGTTGCCGTTCGAGTACACCTCGGCGTTCTGCCATCAGTGAATGCCGGCGGATCTGAGGGGTAGGATAACCGGCGGCTATCTCCGATCCCCACTCACGTCGAACATGTTGATACCGAGGTCAAAGGCCTTCTGCATGAGGTCCTTGACAACGTCGCCCTTCTGGGTGCCGCCGACGCTGATGTCAGCGCAAGGGGAGGTGAGGGAAGGTGAGCATGGGCGGTCGTGGGGGAAGGTGCAGCCTTTCCGGTACCGTCTCAAGCTCGTAAGGGAAGGAGGACGCTGCCTGCGACTTACGTGAGCCAACCGCCGTACGAGAACACCGGAACACGCTGGGGTTAGGATGCTGCCTAAGGCACAGTCAGTGACACGCACAAGACCAGTGTCTCCGAGGTTGCGGTACTGGGGTCAGCAAGAGGTGGAGGGAGAGGTGCGTACGATCATGTTCTTGGGCTCGAAGGGGACAGTCTCCTTGATGCTGGCCATTGTGTGTGATGCTTTTGTGTGTGTGTTTGGGTAAGATGAGAAGAGGAGAGGGAGAGAAGACGAGGGAGAGTAGATGCGTGGATGGAAAGTTCTGGGGAAGGTGTGAAGACGATGTGGACGCATGGGTGATGGGGGGGTGACGATACGCCTGGGTGGGCATGGCGTCATGTCATATCCCCGCCCATGCTGGCCAGTCTCATCGCTCATACCCGGTACCCACGTGGGCCGGCCCGAGTGGCCGACGGCCGATAGCCAGGTCGCGACCAGAATAGCGACAATGAATAACCACTGAGTCAGCGAGATCAAGCACAGAGCTGCAGGCTGCGAAGTGGTGGGCAACGAGGCAAGGAATGGGCTCATGTAGACGAAGTGACAGTAAACAGAACACACGCGTACACATCGGTGGTGCGGATGGAGATGTCGATGTCAGCGCCTGTCGATTTAGGAGGCGCACACAAGGGACCTCCACTCCACAAGGGTCTCCGGGGGCTTTGGTTGTGCACTTGCCAACTTTCAAGACGAATTTGATTCCGTAAACGTGGGTCGGCTTGTTCGCCGATCCAACCCTGAAATCACCACTTCGGCGACGCTGCCGATCGCCACTCACCACCCACCACTATGACCCAACTCGGCTCCGCAGCACCCCACTCTGCCGTCTGTAGCCACTCGCACCAGCTTCCTATTCTTGCCAGAGCACACGGCAAACGTGTGCCATGCAGCCCCGCATCTTCTCAGTCTCTGTCTCACATTCTCCCACTCCCAAACAATGACCACCATCTGGGGCGACGACACCCGCTACCCCGCGCCCGCGGCCTTCGAGCTCCCGCCCCACATCGCCGGCGTGCCCACGCAGGCCGAGCTCGACGCCCAGCCCCGCCTCTTCACCTGGGGCGAGCTCAAGGAGTTCATCAGTGCGCCGGCCCGCGACACAGCTGACGGCAGAAACGGGCGAGCTCGAACACCTCAGCCGCAACAAGCAGCTGCAGCACACGTACGAGGGGTGGATGCAGAAGCAGCGCGACGCGTGGGGCTCGAGCGGTGCGCCCCCGTCCTGCCGGGGCTGACGCTAGAAAACTACCTCATCAACGCGCGCCTGCCCTGGGGCGAGGCGAACCGTAACCGCCGAGGCGTGGAGGTCGGCCCCGAGCCGACATACGACCAGCGCACGGCGCTCTCGCACCCCGAGGTCGACCTCGTGCCGTCCACCCGGCCGCGCGGCGACGGCGTGACCCCCAAGCACCGCCGCGTCGTCTCGTCCGAGGCGGGGGCCGGCGCCGCCGCGGTCGCGGCGCACGCGCTCGGCCTCGCACCGGGCTTTGCGCCCCTCAGCCCCTCGCTTATGCCGTCCATGACGCCGGCGGCGTCCACCGCCGCCACGGCGGGGTGTTCGCGCGTCGCGACGGCGCCCAGCTCGCGCGCCTCCGAGGCCGGCAGCGGGGCCAGCACGCCCTCGTCGGTCGCGTACGTCTCCCTCGACAGCGTGCTCCCCAAGGTCAACCGGCGGCTGGAGCGGGCGCGGCGGCGGCGCGAGCGCGCCAGAGCCGTCTCGGACGCGAGCACGGGCTCGTCGGTTGAGCCCGAGGACGAGATCGACGAGGACGACGAGCCCGACATCTTCCTCAGGTACGACCCGGCCGCCGGCCTCGACAGCTCCAAGTACGCGCTCCTCCCCAACGACTGGCCGTACTGCGTGCCCTACGGGGTGCGGCACTACTGCCTGTGGTCGCGCGTGCCGATCGCGCACCCCGTGCTGGTGGACTACGACCGGGGGGCGTGGGAGAAGATCGAGGCCGAGGGCCTCGGCGGCTTCACGGGCGTGATCCCCGCGTTTCCGCCGACGAGAACCCAGCTCCCCACCCCCAGCCCGAGCCCCGACGAGGCGGATAAGCCTGTCGGCCGCTCCGGCCCCGCGGCCGCCGGCGAGGGCGGGTGGTACGCCACCGACGTCGAGTACGCGGGCGCCGAGGTCCGCCGCTGGGCCGGCGTCGAGTATCAGGCCGCCGGCGGGCACGAGGTCGCCAACATGGTGCGCGGGCTGTTTGACCCGCGCGGATTCGAGACGATATGGTTCGTCAACCCGCCCCGCCTGCAGAGCGTGCCCGGGTACGCGCACTTTCACATCTTTGCGCGCCGAAAGACGCCGACCGAGATCGACATCAGCGAGAAGGTGTGGGGCGACAAGGGACAGAAGCTTGCCTGAGCGGAAGCTCGCCTGACGCCTGAGCAACGGTAAAATCTAGAAACTAAACGACCTGAAATGAATGCGACGTGCTCCTGGCGAGCAGAGCTGATGGCATTGCTAATCCTTGACCTGCTCACCGTCTCCTAAAATGCCCATCGCATCGCCCAGCTCACCTACCGACCTTTGAGCCATTGTCCCTCCCCTGCTTCTCGGTGGCGCCGACGCCATGGTTCTTGCTTCTACACGGGCCACGCCTCCTCCCGCCGCATCTCCCAGCTCATCCACCGGCCCTGAAGCCACATGATCCCGTCCCCCTCCGCCTCCTTCGCGGCGAAAACACCGTGCCGAACGGGCACGTACCCCATCACAAGCTCGAGAAACTTGAGCACGAGGCCGACCGCGGGGGCCATGTTACCGAGCTGGCCGTCGCTGGCGGGCCTGAGCTCGACGCCCGCCAGCGCGGGGCGGTAGTACACGTCCTGTCGTGAGTGGGGAGGGCAAGGTAAGGGGGTAGCAGCGGGGAAGGCAGGGGTAAGGGGGTAGCAGCGGGGAAGGCAGGGGTAAGGGGTAGCAGTGAAGTGAGGACGTACCCCCGCGAGGCGGCCCCGGTCCACGCTGTGCTTGAGGTAGCGGTACAGGAAGTCCTGGGAGGGCTGGTGCGCGCACTCGAAGAGCAGCGTGTCGGGCGTCGCGGTGAGGATCGCGATGAGGGGCGGCGTGGTGGTGAAGACTGCGGGGGCGGGGTAGGCTGTCGGGTCGGGGAGGACGTAGCCCTCTGTAGGGCCGGGGATGCGCGCGATGCGGTTGGGGAGGCGGATGGGGATGGTGGTGGGGTGGTCGATGGGTGGGGGCATGGTAGTCGATGCAGTGAGTAGAGGGGCAGAGAGGCGGGGACGTGGCAGTACGGAGGGTTATATGAGGCAGAAAAGAAGCGCGGACTGCGTTATTCGGCTCGGCGATGCATCCCCGCTGCGGCGCAGCTGGTAGCGAGCAGGGCTCCGAGGAACCTTCACCTCTCGGAATGCCCACCCGTCGTGACTTGTGTTGGTGGGATCTCAATGCGCCTACATGCTCTCTATGCTAGCAATACATGGGTAACTACGCGACCATGCGTCCGGGCTGCTGCAGCCCAGCGAATCCGATCTGGCCCCACCGCTGGCGGAGCCAGAAGAGGAGCATGATGAGGCCCGTGACCGCGAGGATGACGATGTTCTCGACCATGTCGTCGACCTCGTCGATATCGTCGCCGTTCCCCTCCCACCCGGCACCCGAGTAGTCCTCGTAGTCGTCGTCGTCCTCGCGCTCAGGCCGCTCGGCGACGGCCGGGCCAGTGAAGAGCTTCTTGATGCCCTCCCATATCCCGGGGTTCTCCTCCACGTCGTCGAATAGCGAGAGGCCCGGCACGTCGCCGTTCGTGCTGAGGTCCGTCCACCAACTGGTGTCAGCTGCAAGGCGCCTTTCGCGAGCTCACCTCCGGATGTACAGCTTGATCAGACTCAGCACCCAGGGCAGGTACGCGTCGTCGGGCGAGACGTGGAGCGCCAAGTCGTAATGGCGCTTGGCGAGGTGCCAGTCGCGCGGGACACCCAGCCCGTTCTCGTACATGTACCCCAAGTTCCAGTAGGCCATGGGATTGTGCTTCTCCGCCGCCGTCTGGTAGTACCCGAACGCGCGCGGGTAGTCGGGCGAAGACTCGGTAACGTTGGAGTCCGTGCTCGAGTTGAGGTACGCGCCGGTGTCTGATGTCAGCTAGGGAGAGGCCTTTTGAGCTCACAGTACGAGTCGCCGACCATGACCATGGCGTCAGCGTTGCCCTGCGCGGCGCTCCGCGTCCAGAGCATGAGCTCGGTGTCGGCGGGGATCGCGTGCCCGAAGTGCGTGGACCCGCGGTTGAGCATGAACGCGACGTTGTTCTGCCCGATCTCGGAGCCCATCTCGGCGGCGATCCACCACCCGAGCAGGGCCTTGTCCTCCTCGCCGCGGCCCCACGCGCGGTTCGCCTCGCCGATGTAGTCGTCGTCCCACGCCCCGACCTCGCTCACGAGCTTGTAGTAGCCCACCGCGACACCGCAGGCCCCCGGCGCGCGGTCCTCAATGGGCGCGTGCGCGCTGGCACTGTGTAACGTCGCGAGATGGTAGAACGCCTCGAACGGGGAGCCGTGCTGCACTGCGTGGACAAAGTAATTGCTTGCGCGCCCGTCGCCCTTGGCGAGCAGCATCTTGCCGATGTTGATCTCGGCGTCTGGGAGGTCGAGGCCCGCCGCAGCCTGGAAGTACTTGAAGGCCTTCTCCATGTCCTTCTTCACGCCAAGGCCGTCGCGGTACAGGATGCCGAGGCCGTTGTGCGACTCGCGGTCGCCGAGGTTGGCCGAGCGCTCGTACCACAGGCGCGCGAGCTTGAAGTCCTGCTTGACGCCCTCGCCGCGCATGTACATGCGCCCGAGGAAGGCTGCAGCGACCATGGCCGGGTCGTTCAGCTCCTTCTTCCGTTCCTCGCTCATCGCCCTGCGCTGCCCGGCCTTGCCGTCCGACTCAAAGTCCACAGGCCACATGAGCCGTGCGACCTTGTGGAAGTACTTGCGCGCCTCGTCAAAGCTCTGCGGGATCTCGCCAATCTCCTCGGCGCCCGACGACACGCCACCCGCCCCGTGTGGGAACACCGAGCCTGCGTAGTAATGGTGCCCGAGGCGCCACGTGTAGCGCATCTGCCCACGATCCGAGTTGTACTTTAAGTACTCGAGGATCTCGGGCTCGGACTCGCCGCGCGCGAGCGCGTTGATCGCCTTGACGGTCATGTAGTGGACGTTGAAGCCAGTGAGGGACCAGGTCGCGTGGGGGCCGAACACGCCGCCGAGGCGGTCCGATATCCTCGACGGGGAGAGTGGGAGCGTCTCGCCACCAGGCGGGCCAGCGATGTACTTGTTGTACGCGCTCTTCCCTGCGCCCTCGTAGAACTCGAGAGCGGCGAGGCAGTCCTGGGTGTCAGCTCGTTCTTAGCACCGCAGCTCACCTCCTTGACGCCTATCCCGGCCCAGTAGCGGTATCCCATGGCCATCTGCGCGGGCTTGTACCCCTGCAGCGCCGCAAAGGTGTAGTACAGCGTCGCGAGGCCCTGGTCGCGCTCAACGCCCCCGACGCCCGTGGCGTGGAAGAAGCCGACGATAAACTGCGCGTGCGAGTCGGACGTGATATCGAGGTAGCGCTTGTACAGCTCGTACGCGCGCGGCAGGTCCTGCTGGATGCCGCGCGATGGGGGAAAGAGGAGGACGTCGGCGCGTAACGCCAGCGCCTGGGGACATCCCTTGGCCTCGGCGTCGTCGAGGGCCGCGAACACCTGGTCGATGCGCTCGCGCGTGGCGGCCGAGATGCGTTGCCGCCGCGAGGCGGGGCGCTGGACCTTGGCGAGGAGGTTGAGGGGGTTGAGGGTGGATACTAGGCGGGAAGAGATGCGGAGCGCGGAGGAGAGCGGGCCCTGGGCGTCAGCTACCAGTGCAGGGCTTCGAGCTGAGCAAGGAAGGTCGGAGGCGACTCACATGGCTGCTCCACCCCAGCTCGTCGGGCAGCCTCCGCGTCTGCGCCGCGCCGCCGAGCTTCTTGTGCAGGTGCGCATGGCGGTGGGGGTACAGCGACGCCAGGATCTCGTGGGCCGTGAACACCCCCGCGCACGCTGGTGTGAGCTCGTCGCGGTGATGTAGCTCACGATCTTCTTCTGGCACGTCGACGTCGCTCCGCCCCTCCGCGGAGGGGTCGGCGAGAGCCAGGAGGGCGAGCGCGAACGCGAGGAGCAGGATGGTTAGTCTCCTCGTGATCATGCTGGCATTGTGTGGTGAGTGTGATGCGGCGACGATGACACGACGTCGGCCAGACATTACGCGGCGGCGGGCGGCGGAGGCGTCGCGTGGAGGTCACGTGATGCCGGATGGATGGTTCCGGCGTCAGTCGGCTTCGGCCTGTCTCGGCTTCGACTCCTCGCCGCGCCTCCAGCTCTGTGCTGGTAGTATCGCGACACATGAACCGTATTCATTCCCTAGTACACTACTCTATGCCCAGTGTTACCTAATCCTTTGCCTCCTATCCCCGCGATAGGTTGGATCACTCCAGATCGATGTTGCTGGCGGGGCGGTCGACGTCGGCACGCCAGTGGTGCTTCTGCGTCGGGTTCTTCTGATACACGTTGACCTCGAAGAACTTGTTGTGCGCCTGGCAGCGGTAGTTCTTGTACCTGGAATCAGCCTCCCCGGCTACCTCCTATACGTGTTGAGCTTCTTGAAGTTGCCGGCGATGAGGTCGCGCTCGCTGACCTCGACGAACGCGGTGCCCTCCATGCGCGCAAAGTAGCGCTTGAACTCGATCGGGCCGTAGTTGACCTGGCGCACGAGCTGGATAACGTACTGGGCCTTGTCGAGGTCCTCGTCCGTCTTCTGCGCGGGGGCGCAGTTGTCGCGGCCCCACGACATGAAGGTCGTGAACTTGTCCTGGTGGTCGATGTGCTGGGCCTTGTACGGCGCGATGTCGCCGCAGCAGAAGAGCTGGGTTAGCGGGGTGGGCGTCCGAGTGGAAGTGGGTGTCTGGAGGGGCTCACAGTCGACATGGTGGGCGGAGTGGGGGGACGAGAGGCAGTGAGGCTGAGAAGGTGAGGAATTGATGCAGGTGAGGAGTCAGTTGCCGGAGCGCCAGCATATACGCCCGTCGAGGCAGCCTTCAAGACGGCGGTCTTGCAATGTCACATCCAGCATACACTACGGAGCCGAGCAGTGACGAGCAAGGTGAGCTGTGAAGCTGTGAGCGCCTGGGACAAGACGGCAGCCGAGCAGGAGCTCCAAGGTGAGTGCTTCAAGTGCTGTCGACCTCACCCGGTGCACTTGACGCTGCCACCCTTACCTGCCACCGCCGTTCTCCGGATCTCCAGGCGAGTCGCGCCAGTCGCGCCCTGCCATTGAGACCTCCACTCGAGTCATCGCCCGGCGTGCAGACCCAAGCCTGCCTCCACCCACCCCGGCCCCGATCGGCGGCCTCTGCACTCCGGTAGACGTTCCACACACCCGCGATCACGGCGTCTGTCGGCGTTGCTCGGACTAGTCTCCCATAGAGTTTGCGACGCCGACGGGCGAGCCGAGTGCATGTGTGATCGACAGGGGCGACTCGGAGTGGCGCAAGTCATGGTGGTGCGAGCCACACGCCGAGTGCGAGCGGGTGATCCGGCCGTCTGGCTGTGCGGCTCACGGTGCGAGTCGCGACATGGAGTGTGAGAGCGCCGACCGGCCCTCCGGTGGTGTGTCTCGCCGCAGTGCGAGGTGTGCGTGAGAGCCCCGAACGGTACTCCGGCGGTGCGAGCATGAGAACAGTCTCCGGGATGCCCGCCAGACGCTGGGGATATAACCACGGCCAACCCCCCTCCCCTCCCCCTCTTCTAAACTCGCAGGCTACCATCTCTCTCACCCTCACCACACCACTCTACCAACACCACCACACGACAACACTCTATCTCACCCCCTCCCTCGCCGCCACCCATCGACCCACGCTGTCTCCAGGGCAACCCGGCGCCACGGCGACGTCGACCTCAACCCACACGACGACCAAGCCACCATGCTTCTGGGTGAAGCTTCTGGGTGACGTGAGTACCAGGTGACCGCGTGCTGTGTCAGGTTCGAGAAGCCTCCACCCCGCCATGCCGCTAGATCCGGTGACATCCCTTGGCCCGGCCCATCCCGTGTCGTGTGACCGGAATGCTTCCGTCGGCCATTGGATCTGGGATGTCTTCCCGCCGGCATCTCGGTCTTGCACCGGGGCCAACGGCATTCCGGGAAGGGGCGGGGATGCGGCATCTTCCTGCGGACTGCGGTGCAAGGAGGTCTAGCCAGCAGGCCAGCCCACCCTCCCACCCCGTCTAGCCCGCCCACCCACACAACCCTTCTGACTCGCTCCACTCGCCGAGGTAGCTCGCTCAGCTCGCGTATTGCCCGCCTCCGCCCCCGCTGCGGAGAGGTGCGGAATCTGCCAAGCCAAGCCGCGGGGATTGGAAGGCGATACAACCCCGTCCATTTTGACGGTGGCGCACAATCTGTGGCGTGAGGCTTGATGAGTGTCACCCGGCATGCCCGGCATGCCACGGTGACAATTCAACAAAGGCCCGGTGACATCCCATCTGATGTCCGGCGTGGACGGGGACTCACCGGCGTCGTACTCTGCACATGTGCAGTGCCGAGAGACGAGTGAACAGAGTTTGTCGCGTAGTGGGCGGGAGGCGGATGGGAGCATGCCGGGGACGCAGACGCGACGAGAACAAAAGAAGCACAGACAGGGGACCCTGAAAGTCATCCGGGCCAGGAATGGTCAGGGAGCAGAACAAAGGATGGATCCATTCATGGTTCAGGTGTTCAGGGTTGGTTTGTCACCGACAGACCGATGCTGTGCCTGGATGAGCACCACCAGAGCCGAGATTTGTAGAGTTGTGCCCGAGATTTGTACAAAATCACTGTTTGTACAAATAACAGCATCCATCATTTGTAGAGCGGGAGCAAAATGCCATGCGCATTCCGACAAGCGGTCACGCGGCATGACGAGAGGGTGTGTGTGCAGTGGCGAGAACTCTGTGCAGCAGAGTGCGGCCGCCGGAGTGAGTCTCGATCATGCTGTCTCAGGCGAGAGTAGACCACGTCGATTCCAAGCACATGTTGATGGACCCAATCTGGACCGCTGGACAACCAAAGTGGTGACAAACCTGGGCAGTCACATGTGATCGTGCGATCACCCCAGGTCAGATTAGAGACCCGGCTTATCGGCGTATTACAGGCTGCCATTTGTCCCACAAAGCCCTGGAATCGCGATCTGCACGGAATCCCATCGAGCACACTCCCCTTTGCATGCTTGCTTGGTTTAACCGCCACCTCGACAACCATTGTTCTCCTTGCACTGTACGAGAGCCAAGGACTATACATCATTTTTGCTTCTTTCGTGGTACAACCTCTACAATGCACAAGTGGGGTGTGGGTGTGGGTACGTAGTGTTGAGAGCGGACGGTGGAGACCAAGACCGAGCGAGACGTGAGAGGACGGAGGAGAGACGAGGCGTAGCGTGACCATAAACCCGGAATGACAGAGTCGTTGATGTAATGAGATTTCGTCGAGACTATGAACAACATGGCGATGCGCGGCATCTAGAGGCGGTTAAAGTCGGATCTCGAACGACTGGACAGGCGACGACCATGTGCGCGCCGTGTTGTTGCTCGAGGACGAGAGAGGGCGGCGGTCGGCGGGCGTGACGTTGCGCGCATCAGTGTTGACCCGCGGCTTCTCCTCGTAGCCAGCAAACCCCTGGTCGATCGCGGGGAGGTGCGACGCCCAGCCGGGGTAGGGGTGGGGCTGGTGGAGGACGGGCGCCGAGCCCGTTGGCCGGGGGAGGGGGAGGACGAGGTCGGCGATGCGCATGCGGCTGGGCGAGGGGAGGCGGTCGCCGCGGTTGCCGGTGCCGTACTCGTAGTCGTCGTCGCGCCGGCGCTTGCGCGAGGCGGTCTCGTCGTCGTCGTGCGGGCGCATGGGGTAGGGGTGGGCGGCGCGGGGGTTCTGGAAGGTCGAGGCGGCGGACGCGAGGGTCGCGAGAGGGTCGGCGCGCGAGCCAGCGCTCTCGGCAACGCCAGAGAGGGCGTGGTGGGGCGCAGGCATCATGCCGGCCGACTGGCCCCAGACGCGGCGGAGGGTGTCGACCTGCTCGCGGTGGCCCTGGGCGATCATGGCGTTCTCGAGCTCGCGAACCCACGCCTGGAGGCTGGCCTCACGGGCCTCGAGCATGCTGAGGCGGTCCTCGAGGTCGTGGGCCTTGTTGCGCATCGAGCT
>JAMALN010000435.1:0-30787 GCA_023630115.1 Cutaneotrichosporon sp. PK4640 | reverse complement strand
CGAGCGCGCGCGGACCACTCACCAACCACCATGATGGTGAAGTGCGCGCCGCGCTGGTTGACGATCTTGTGCCTCTGTCTGTTAGCAAGCTCGGTGAGTACATCGGCCAGCATCGGGCGCGCCGGCTCGGAGATGGCGCGCGGCGTGCGATGCGCGTCGACGAGGAGGACGGACCTGGTTGGGCAGGCTGGAGGGTCAGTGCGAGTCCACGACAGAGAGGGCGGCGGGGGCGCGACGCCGAGGGGGGACGTACTTTGCGATACCGATCTCGCCAGACATGTTTGGTATCGTGTCGAGGAAGGGGGAGGTGGAGAAGAAGAGAGGAGGAGGAGGAGGAGGAGGAGGAGGAGGAGGAGGGTGGAGATGCAAGTGAGTGTAGAGAGAAGAGAGTGGGAGGAGTGAGAGTGAGGGGAGAGAGTGAGGGGAGAGAGTGAGGGCAGAGTAGCGTGGGGAGGGAGGGACGCGGCGACAGGGAGTGGATGGGTGGTGTGGGCGGGAACGGGGGGACGTGTCGCCTGCCTAAGCTGCCTAGCTGGCTGGGCTGGCTACACAAGGGCGCACGCGCCTGGGCCTCCTCCTCGTACGCGCCCAGGAGAGCCAGGAGAGCCAGGGAATCACGGCCAACGCCACAAGGCATCAGAGCAGAGCTTGTCCAACACATCCATCCATGACACCAGGGGTAGACGGGACCAAATCCCACGCGACCGGGATCGTCCATCCACCTCGCAACCACTCTGCGTTCTTACGCACCTCTGCAACACCACCAAACCTTCTAGCCTTCTGCACACGCACAACTGCCATGCATCAAGCACCCATATCCTAAAAGCAAAAGGGCCGCACCGAGTTGGGAGTCTCAGCATGCCTTCAGGCGGCGTCTGGGGCAAAATAGATGACCTCTGGCGGGATCGAACCGCCGACCTCATGCGTAAGACGTATCCAGGTGGAAACCACGAGAATGTCACGTGTTAAGCATGCGCTCTAACCAGCTGAGCTAAGTGGCCTGTTTCAGAACGATGTTTGACCCGTTCCTCCGCTGGCCTCAAGCATAGCAGAGCGCACATTCACTATCTTCTGGTGGCCATGAAGAGATGCCAACGTTGCTTGGAATCCCACCAAGGTGGTACTGATGTTTGTGCCTGCGTGCAAGGGTGGCCTGGAGGCTATGATGTGCCTATCAACATTGATGTGGCGTTTGACGAATGCTTGACAATTGACAAACTAATCCATAAACGGCCACTGTCTCTACTTCTCTCCCATGACCGCCCACCGCTGGTTGTTGTTGTCGGCGTAGCACTGCCAGAACTGGATCGGCGTTCCCACGTCCCGGCGTCCATCCTTGACATCGAGACACTTTTTGGGCGCAACCTGGGGCATGTGGATCCAGGTGTACAAGCCGCTGCCAATGATGTTCCACCTCTGGTTGCGGTTGTTCTTGTCGCAGTCCCAGATCTGGGGACGGCCGCCGTCAACAGCGGTGCCATCAGGGACGTCGAGGCACCTGTTCCCGGCGTTGATGAAGCGACGCATCCCGTCCTGGTCGACGTGCGCGGTTCTGGGGTCGTTGCAGTTGAGGAGAACAATCTTGGCCCCGTTGTAGCTGCCCTCTGGGCCTAAGCACTTCTGCTTCCTGTCGGGGGTGGTAATAGTCAACCGATTGAGCTTCCCGGCGGCGGACCCTCCCTGATCTGTCAGAAACGCGGAATAGGCTGGCCCGATCCCGGGGTTACTCACGTTGACCCATTCTTGGGCAGAGGCGGGCGCCGCGACAGCAGCCAAGAGTAGAAGGGCGGAGAGGAGCATAGCGGTGGCTGAAGGGCGGGGTTGGGTGGGGGGTTGAGCGCTTTGCGGGGCGAAAGAGGTCCACACAGCCTGCGAAGGACGACTATTTATCTTTCTCAGACTGGCATGAACGATCCTTGACGCGCGCCAAACCAGGACTTGGCAGAGCCTTGGGCCTCGCCAGAGAGTACGCATCTTCCCCTAGGCAAGAGCGCCCCGGCCTTGTTCGAGGGCTCTCGAACGTAAGTCGTGCTGAGCCCTAGGCTGCGTTATCGGGAAGCCGGACTGCTCGATCAACTATTGACCGACCTCCGTCTTTCCCGGCAGAGAAGAGAGAAGCACAAGCACTTCGGACGTAACCTCGCTGTGCTGCTCGTGATGCGCGACCCAGGCACAGGTGGGCCGGGTCGATGAGTGAGCCTTTGGTGTTCCTGGGCCGAGACTGCCATGATTATCCGTTCAACGTAGTGACCCGGGCCGTGGACGGTCATCCTCGAGACATCGATATCGGGCGGGTTGTATGCAGAACTTGATCCAACCTCGCAACTTGTCCTCGGCATGCTCGCCAGGGACTGGGGAGGCGAGGTGGTCCTGGGATCGATAGCCGCGGTTATCGAGTACTTGATGCAACCCTGCATGTCAAACACGCACCCGAGAGCTCCGGCCCACCCAGCCTCATCTCCCCAACCTCATAGAATGCTGAACATCGCCCATCGCTTCCTCGCGATGCAGCTTGGTCAACAGCGCGAAGGAGGTGGCAGGGGCCAACTGGCATTCCCGGAATGTTGTGCCTCACCGCCCCCGGCGCGTCCATGGAACCCGGAAGAGCCGGAATGCTCCCCTGAAAGCTACCATGGCGCGTGTTTCGATGATTCCCCGTGATGTAATGAGTGGAGTGCGTTGTCCATGTACCGCATGTTGACCGGAAACCTGAGCCTATGCTTATACATGTGCTTGTCAGCGCGTCGGATAAGCGCCTGAGGGAGTCCTGTACGCGTATGCTCCGGAGATACCGGAGTGTGACTTCCATAATGGATGACGGAGGGCGGCAAGGTTCCTGAACGTACCTTTGTAGAGGGTGGCACTTCGACAGGTCTGGACTACAGTAGCCTTTCCATGGTCTCCTTGATCAGAGGGAGATGGGGGAGCAAGCATTAGCAAGTACGTTAGGGTTGCGCGTGTGGGGAGGTGGTGCACAGATGTTGCATCGCGTCTCAGGCTGCATAAACCGTGCTGGGAAACCCTCTGGACGTCAACTGAGCACCTACTTCCACAGACGATCATCAACCCACAATGCTCCTCTCGGCTGTTCTTGGAAGCGCAGCGGGGGTAACATCGAAGGCAGCATCAGCTGGTTCTACCTCCGCGCGAAGGATGGGATGTGCTTCGGACCCGAGGGCGACTTGAACGGCGCCAAGCTGATCCTTATGGAGTGCAATGACGAGCGGACCAAGTTCATCCGCGAGGGCTGGGTCAACCGCTTCTTCCCCCATGGGGCAACCGCTGCCTGGATGTCCCCGACGGTGTTGTGGTCGATGGCGGTCGTCTCCAGATCTGGGACTTCAACAAGAACAACAGGAACCAGCACTGGTCATTTATTGGGGGCGGCGGCAAAACGTGGATCCACATGCCTGCCATCGCTCTGACAAAGTGCCTCGACGTCAAAGATGGTGGGCGGACTGTGGGGACCCCGATCCAGTTTTGGCAGTGCTATGCCGACAATTCGAACCAGCGCTGGAGGTTCTAGAGTCCTGCCCAGTTCTGTATCCCCAACTGCCCATGTATCCATGGAACGTCATTCGTGTCACAGGTTGCTCCCACATGAGGTGATTGACCGGAGGAAGTGGCTCCTCACCTGGCGTGGCAGGGACCGTCGTTTCCAGTTGTAAAGGGTGATGCCAAAAGGTACCTCGACATGGCTTGGCGGGGGCGCCCAGAACGGGGGCGACGAGAGACGCAAGGAGGGCGATGGCCAAGAACAGCATGGCTGTTGGGCAAGAACTCGAATGGTGAAGGGTGGGATCGTCTGTGGGGCTTTGGAGTGAACTATTTCAGCCTCTGAAGGACGCCTCTGACCTGGGCACGCTTCACACCTCCGCACTTCACGGGAGGATGATCACACGTTCGAATGAGGTTGTTGGTAGCCGCTCCTGGAAAAGTCGGGGACAGCGACGAATTGGGAGGGCGACGCAGGAGCCGGCATTTGCGTCCTGGTGAATGAGATGGACTCTGCCACCCGGTGGGAGTCACGAGCGCCTCCTGCTTTTACTCATCGGCATGCCCAGGCCCCCCTCGTCGTCCTCAGACGGGTGTCCACCAACCTCGCTTCAAGCGTCTGCAAGCGCCGCACGTCGGCGCTCTATGTACGAAAAGTATACCCAAAACGCTGATCAAGTACGGCATCATGATGCCCCCTAAGGGAGGGCACGCCGAAGATGCGCCGCGGAGATGCCGCTATTGGACGTCGATGAAGACGGGTAGAAGTTACGGAACTCGTAACGTTTTCAACCTGACGCGTCGCGGCAGCACATTCCATTGCTGGACGCGCCAGTTAGGGGCCCCGAGAAAGCCGGAGCCGTGGTAGTGGTAGCGCCGGAGGACTAGTTGGGTCAAGACGCGCCGTGCCTGTCTCTCCCTGGTGTCGCAACGGCTCCCCCTACTGAGTGCCGTGTTTGTTCGCGGATTCAGCAGGGAACAACTCCCGTGTCCTCCCCGCTTGCCATCGCCTGCCCAAACCCACATGCCATCACTGGCGGGCCGCTGGTGAGCCAAGTCTTCAGCCCATCGAGGACAAGCATCAGGGATAGAGAGCAAACGCCGCATGCTACTGAGTGCTGGGCAAGTTGTCTGCCCCGATAGGACTGTGGGTGATTCAGTAGTTCAGTTGTGGAGACCTGTCCTAGGCATAAATAGTGGGCAGGGCTCTGTATCTCTCCCTTCTCTCGCCACACCTTCGTCTTCGGCACACGCGCCCACCATGATCTTCTCATCCGCCCTCTTCGTCGCCTCGCTGGGCGCTTCGGCCCTTGCAGGCTCCTCCCCTCGCCGCCTCTCCAACGAGACCGAGCCGCTCGCCGAGGCTGATGTCTCCCACCTCGAGGCCCGTGTAAGTCTACCCGCATGATATGTGTTCACCGCTTACCAGCAGGGCATTGACGGGAGGTGGTTGCGGATCGTCCTCAAGGGCACGGGGTACAGTCTGTGCGCCGCTCCCGAGGGCAACTGGAACGGTGCCAAGTTCATCCTCATGTCATGCGGCGACAGGCGCACCGTCATGCTCAAACAAGGCGATCGGTGGCAGTTCCCCGAGTCGAGCTGGAGGTGCCTCGACCTCCCGAACGGCAACGCATACAATGGCGCTCGCCCTCAAATCTGGGACTGCGGCGGTAACCAGAACCAGCGGTGGCAGTCTGGCAATTATTCTCCCAGAGACGACGCGTACGACATCTATCCCCTCATCAACACACACATGTGCCTCGACAACCAGGCCGGCGGTCACTGGTGGGGTAACCCCGTCCAGATCTGGCAGTGCAGTGGCAATAACAACCAGGATTGGCAGTTTATGCCTACATCGTACCCTTAGCCGGCTGCTTTCCAGTTCTCGCCGTTCTGTTCAAGAGTGGTAGTTGTTCGTAGAGTGTCTTCAAGTTGTCTATGTTCACTTTGATATTGGCAGGGTCTGGATCCAGCTCTGGTGTCGGTCGGCTGGTTGTGGACGGCGACGTATCGCCGACTGTGAGGACGGTCGTGCTGCCTCATCGACAGACAGACGTGCCCACTTGGATGCTGGGACGTCCGCCCGGGTCCTGGAGCTCGGCCATTTGTCACAGCACCCGTCACACACGCTACTACTGACGGTCGCCACGCGCCTCAGACATACACCGAGAGTTCCGGAACAGACAGACTTCTGGAAGCGCGCATTACTCAACACGGAATGCTGCTTGGTGTTCCATGTGCCTTAGTGAAGCGGCCAGGCGCTTCTTCGCAAACAAGAGCGGCTGTGAACATGCACTTGCGTTAGTGATGATAGAGACGCACCGTATCCATGTCTCGAATCTATTGACCTCTGGTAGTGAGTGGCATCCGCGTACTTACGCGTCAGTGCATGGTGACTGAACCCTTGCCGAACACACATCACTTTCAGTCGCTCCGTCGTTCCTAGCCCGAACTTACGGAAGAGCATCACTCATCTCCCTCGTCTCCACTCAAATGTCGGCATCGCGCAGGGACGTGTCACGCCTCCCTGCGCGTGTCACCAACCGACGCGCGTGCCATGGATCCTTGGTGCGCGTCTGGGCAGTTCTTGTCACGAAGAGAGTGTGGTCCGGGATTGTCGGAGAGGGTGGACGGCATCAATTGCCAAGAACACGATCCAGAGAGCCTCGGCCTACGCCAATCATGAGACGACTCCTGGACCAGCAAGGCCACCACCAAGTGTCTCGACGTTACCGATGGGTGGCGCGACGGCGCGGCCATCCAGATCTGGCAGTGCTATGCCGACAACAACACCAGCGCTGGGCTTACACTATCCTCGACTGAGGTCGTTTGTCCATCGATGAAACCCCTACCCTGTTACATCTACCATGTGCACATTCGTCATCTCGTCATAGCGCGGGAGCGGGCGCTGGTCGCCCCGATATGTCTGGTGTGAGCTCCGATGACCTGTCTTGGACTCACAATTGGGGAGTTGGGAGCCTGTATCAAGTACTAGCCGCCTTGGCCGCCTGGAGGAACGTGACGAACTCGGTGGGCAGGCGGGCCGGATCCTCCGAGCCCGCGGAGCCCCACGCGCGAGCCAAAGCAAAGAGGTACGCGGGCGGGTGTCCAGCGGTGAACGTCTCGAGGGGCCACGACGAGGGGTCGAAGGTGGGGCGTCCGCGCGCGCCAGCGAGGAGCTGAGAGACGTCGGGCCCGGTGGTGGTGGGGCGGCGCTTGCGGCGTGTCTCGCGCCAGGGGTCACGCTCGTCGCTGCGGAAGCCGGCCCACCACTCGTCATTGCGGGGAGGGTGGAGCCCGAGGCTGTTGGGTGGTTGGCCGCGGCTGCGCCCGTCCCACTCGACTGAGGGGATGCGAAGTGTCGCGACGCACGCCTCGACGCTGTCGGCGTATGCGCCGACCAGGAACCCGGGGAGGCCGAGGACCGCCTGGTCGCGGTTGCGGACGCGCGCCTCGAAGTGCGTGATGAAGTTTGAGAGGGAGGCCTCCATCTGCCACCGCTGCAGGAATGAGGCGAGGGCCTGCAGGTTTTTGACGTGCCATTGCTCGCCGGAGCCCAGGCGGCCCTTGGTTATCAGGTAGAGGGCGAGGCGGAAGATTGTTGCGGTCTCAGTTGGGTCCGTGAAGGTGATGGAGAGGGCGTCGTTGGCGTGCGGATGGAAGAGTTGGCTGGCGTCAGCGAGGTCGAGTGGTGGGTGTGGGGTTGGACACGGTGGGTATGTTTCGGTCTGGCCTGGCGCGAGAGCGGTCTGCACGCGGTCTGGTGCGCGTGACTGCGAACACGAGGCAGACGCGCCGAACCGCGAAGAGTGGTGGTCTGGGGCACTAAGGCCGGGATGACTTACGAGGCGGCCAGCAAATAGTATGATTTCACGCGGAACCTGTAGAAGTCGACTGTGACCACCTCAAAGTCGCCGTCGATCCACACGGGGTCGTCCTGAGTCACAATGGACTGGCCGGGGAGGGGCGTCATGGGGGTCATGCTGACCTCCGAGTCCGCCATGGAGCGGGGGGTGGAGAGCATGGTGAGGTGTTGACTATGTGGGTGGGTATCGGAACTGGCGAGTCGAGGGCGTCTTGCAAGCAGAGGCAAGCGGACTCGCGGCGAGTGGGCGGCGAGTGGGCTCAAGAGGGGTGGCGAGGAGGGCGAGGGAGAAGGAATGGGGGTAGAAGAATGAGAACAATGGGTAGTGTGAGAGGGGGAGTGGTGAGAAGGGCAGGCAGAGGCGCATGCGGAGCCCTCGCTGTCTGTGTGGACGGTGCCAGGTGAGCTCGAGGTCAATTGCTGAGGTGAGGGCTGGTGAGTCCTGTGGGCAGAGGCCAGGCGACAGCGGGGTGACGCGCGAGGAGGCGGCCTCTGCACACACTCTCTCCCTCCCTCAAACTTTCAAAGGCAGGCGCGCCGTCAGTGGGCCCGAGCGTGTACCCCAATCCCTCCGTTGCCCTCGGCCGTGGCTGCGCGCCATGACAGACTTCATCCGTGCATACACACCTCCCTCAATCCAGGTGAGTGCCGCTACAGCGTCAGCAGCTGCTCGTAGAAGCCCTGGTAGCGGCCCTGCTTGTCCTTTGCGTGGATCTCGAGGATCCAGTGGCGCTTGTGCCCGTTCTTGCCCGTCGTCGCCATGGTGCTCCCGTTCCCGTCGGCAATGTATAGGCTGATCTTGTCGCGCGGGATGCGCTCGTGCGGGAACTGGCCGACAATGTGGCCCGCAATCGGCGCTCCCCAGTCGTACCCGTCCTTGGCCGTTTCCTCCTGCGCAATCTTGTAGAGCTCCTCGCCGCTCATGTCGGGCCGCTCGTCGAAGCGTGCCTTGACGCGCTGCCAGAGCGGCTCGAGCGCCGCGACCAGGGCCTTCTTCTCGGGGTCGTCGCCCAGGACGTACGTGCGCCCAAAGTCGGCCTCCCACTTCTCGAACACTGCAGGTCAGCTCCGCCAGCGAAGCGGACTTACCCGGCCCTAAGTCGATGATGAGGATGTCATCCGCCTCGATCTGGCGGTCGGGCGGGTTCTCCTCGAAGCTGCCGTTAGTGGGGAAGAGCAGAGCCAGGACTCACGGCTTGAGCGTGTTCGGCCCGCTCCGGATGATGCGCTTGTGCCAGTGAGTGCGCACGCCGTACTTGGTCTCGCCGAGGTGGTGGATCGCATCAGAGAGGGCCTTCTCCGTCATGCCGACGGTGATGAGCGACGGGATCTCCTTGAACATTTCGACCGCCTTCTGCTCGGCGTCGACGAGCGACGCGGTGTACGCCTTGGCGTCGGCGGCGGATGGGGTGGCTACGGCGGCAGCGCTCATGGTGGCGTAGGTTGGGTGACGATGAGGGACAGAGATAGCAAGTAGGCTAATCTGAGGCTGATGACTGGCTGGAAGTGTGCTTTGTGAGGCATGTGGGAGTCGACGGCTGCCGCCGGCTGGCTCAATGCCGGCGGGGCCCACCCCAGGATCGGCATCTTCCGAGGCATGCCGCCCGGCTGCGGAGGTGTTCCGCCGTTCGGTGCCGTGTCTCGAGCTAGTGCACATGGATCAGATTGAGTAGATTACTAAGGCATGCATGGGATGCCATGATAGAGTACAGACAACAGATGGTTATGGCGTGATCTCCTCCTAGTCCCTCATTCCTACGTGATCCAGCACCAGCAGTAGCAGGGGGCTAGCTCGGCCTCGACTCGAACGCACTGGCCGGGCAATCTCCTTCGTATGCCTCCTCCACATGTCTCAGCTTGTAGCGATCAGCCTGAACTCGCTCAACGACATACCGAGTACTACCAGTTCTTGGGCGTCACCAGCCCGCGGAGGCAGCGCTCAAAGTTAAGCGACACCTCGCCGTCCATGCCCGACGCTCTCGCCAGCGCAAACATGTACGTGTGCGGCAGCCCAGCGGCCCAGAACCACTCAGGCCAGCTGGAGGGACACCACACGTTCTTGCCGGGCACCCCCGTCTCGCGGTTGCGGGGGTACGTTGTGATGGGGGATGGCCACGTCTCCTTTGCGCGGCTCTTGACGATGAGGACGCACAGCGCGGGCGCCTGCAGAGTGACGGCGACGACGAAGAGGCGGAGGCTCATGCCTCGCCCCTGGAGGGCGGCGCTTTCAAGCGCGTAGATCACATGCTGCCGAACCTGCGTGCAGCCCCACTTGTGCAAGAAGGAGGCGAGCTCGCGGAGGTCTGCAAAGTCCGCGTCCGTGTTGCCCACCACGCCGTGTGCGAGGATGTTGAGGAAGAGGGCGAGGACACGGGCGTTCTCGATCTCGGGGTCTGTGAAGGACACGCACGGAGGCTGCTTGCTGTCTCCCACGCTGTACATGTCGCGGAACACCTTGCTGAGGTCAGCCGAGCCAAGGTCGAGCCAAGGGCGGCTCACCTCCCCGCCTGCAAGCTGAAAGAGGGAATGCGGAATCGCACATTGTCCGATGACACGAGCTCAAAATCGCCTTCAGCGAAGCCAGGTGCGTCTGTGACAGGTTCGCTCTTGTCAACACAGCCGTGCTCGATGTTGACTGCTGACATGGTGAGAGGAGCGATGTTGAGGTGGGCAGTGATGTCATAGCCAGACAAGAGCGAGTGGATGTGGTTCTGGTCCCGCCTTGTTCACCATTTGTTGACCTACAGTTCTCTGATGCATCGATCCGCTCCACCAACTCGATGCACTCGTCAGTGTGCATCTCCATTCCTCAGATCCTCAGGTGAAGCAGTTAGTGGATGGTGGAGTCGGTGGCGGGCAGACCCTGTCTGGAACACCGCGGTTGAAGCTGCGATCTGTCCCTAGACTTGACGCGTTAACTTGCCGTCGACGCGTCATGCATAAGGGTCTGCGGCCTCGAGGCTGGCGAGTTACAGAGCGTGGCAAGACGATCGCTGACCATGCCTGGGTCCACACGGCGAGGTTCTGGGCAGCTTCAGCCCATAACTTGGTGGTGACCAGTTCAGGCACAACAGCCGGGTCAGATGAACCGGAAGACCACCAACGCCCCCCCTACACGTCCGAGGTGGTGACGATCAGCGTGGGGAAGAGGTGAAGTCGTGTTCATGACATGGGTCCCGATTACAACAGACACTAACAGCTAACCTAAGAACATGAGTGAGAGCGGTGGGATACAGCGTATACAACGTGAGCGACAGGGGATGGACGATGAAGTGAAGCCAAGTGCCAGCAGACGGCTGCGGACTGCACGAGGGTGTAAGGCTGGGTGTCAACAGGCCTCGCGATCGCCACGTACTTCATTCCCAGTAGTACTCGTTTATCTCGGGATCGTCCGGATCGCGATAGTCGCGCCACCCGGGCTTGATCAGCTTGAGGTACTTTTCAAACTCGTCGGCGAGCGTGTTCCCGGCGGGCACGGGCGAGCTGGCGAGCTGGCTCCCGCTGGGATCACGTCCGTCTCTCTCGCGGGGCACGGTAGATCCAGCGAGCTGGCCATGTGCGCGCGCCAGCGCAAACTGGTACTGTAGGGGGATGCCGAGGCGCCACGCGCTCTCGGGCCAGCTCCGCACATCCCAGATGCTCATGCCTGGACGCGCGCTCATCCGGTGGTGCAGGCGACCGTTGTTGCCGCGGGGCCACGTCTCCTTTGCCCTCTCCTGTACCAACAGGTGGCAGTTGTCGCGGTCGCCCGCCGTTGCCGCGACCGCAAAGAGCTCGAGGCTCCCGCCGTACCCGCGCAGAATCGACACCTCGCACTCCAGGTGGATGAGGCGGCGGACCTGCTCGCAGTCATACTTGTCGACGAACATGACCAATTCACGCAAGTCGCGGCAGTTGCCGTAAACGCGTGAGCGGATGTCGGCGTACACCGCCGCACACAGGAAGAGGCGTATCACGGCGCCCGTCTCGAACTCGCGGTCGGTGAAGGTCACGCTGAACTCTTGCGTCCCGTCCCCGAGGTTGTACATGTCCCGGAACACTTTGCTCGGGGGTCAGCTGAAATGGCGAGGTCGAACGCACCTGCTCGATACCAGATCGCAGTGGCTTACACGGAAACGGTAGTTGTCGACGCTGATCAGCTCGCAGTCGCCTTCTTTGAACATCTTGTCGTCGCGGATCGTGTCGGCGTCGACTGATTCCGTTTCGCCGGTGATGGGGCCTGCGTTGAGAGCATGGATGAGATCGGCTCGAGTTGGCATTGTGGATGGGATGGGGCTAGAGCGAGAGGAGTGAAGGATGGAGAGGTGAGATGGAGATGGAGATGGAGATGGAGATGGAGACGGCGGTGGAGAGATTGTTGGTGTGAACGTGACCTCATCAATCGCCACCCATTAGCCTTGTTTCACGTTTCGTAATCACAACCTTGTCAATACTAATGGCTATTACAAACACCACCTCGGGGAAGCTCGTGTGATCGGTGCCTGGCACATCCAGCTTCGCACAAGTTTGCTTTTGTTCTGCACACTTCTCGATACCACCTCAGCATCACTCGCCCAGACGCCCTGGCCGCTTTTGAGGACACCAGTTACATACACCATGCTAACAAGAAAGCCTCTCCTCGGTCAACGAAGAAGACTGAATACCCAAGAACAACACAAGGTGGGCGCCGCCGGCAGCACCGTGAAGTGAAGATCACCAGAGCCTAAAGCGTCAGCACGCGCTTCGACCGGCACCTTACAGATTAGATCTCGGAGATGACCTGGATGTAGCGTTCAAACTCGGAGGCGAGCTTGGAGCAGTCACCTTTCCCGTATGCGCGGGCGAGGGCGAAGAGGTACTTCTTGGGCGCATCCTCCCAGAAGCCACGGTTCCAGCTGGCAGGGGACCAGGCCGACTCGCCGGGGGTGGACCACAGAAGATTTCCGTCGTGCACCTTGGGAGCGACCCAGGTCGCATCGGGGTACGTCGCGAGCACGACGCGGCAGATCTCCGGGTCGTCGGCGTTGGCGCCCACCAGCCACGCGATGTGGGCCTGGACCACGCCACGGTGCACAGCGTTCTCGAGCTTCGCGAGGAGGTGGCGCTTTGCGCGGTCGCAGTCCCACTTGCCCATGAACAGAACGAGCTCCTTGATGTGCGGCATGTAGCCCTCGAGGGTGATGTTGCCGTGGACGACCAGGTGGAGGAAGAGTCGCACGACCTCGGCAGTTTCGATTGTGCCGTCGAAGAGAGTGATAGAGCGCTCGCTGCTGCTGTCGAGACCTTGTGCGCCCTCAAACACGGCACTGAGGTCAGCTTCGGCTTCTACAGTTCGGTGTGACTTACGAGGCGGCGAGGAGGTGATATGATGGCACCTTGAAGCGCACATTGTCGGACGACACGATCTCAAAGTCGCCCTCGGTAAACTCCTTGTCGTTCTCGAGCTTCTCGACCTCGTCGCAGAGCGACATCCAGTTGATCTTGCTCACGATAGCCCCGTCTGGCATCTTAATCTTGCGTGTTGAGAGGAAACAGGTGAATGAGAGATAGTACAGCACCAAGATGGGGAAGTCGCGGGGTCGTCGCGGGTGCTTAGGGCTGATTGACTCGAGATTGGACCTCCCATCGGGTCGGGTGAAGCGATGGCACAATTTCTTGGGAAGTCCGGTGGCCGGTGGGCGGGCAGGGCGACAGAGCCAGTTCGGGGTTGTCCGGCAACAAGGCATCGGAGAGAGAGGTCGGGGGGTGTTAGGCAGAGCCGATAACGCCACATTGAGGAGGGGCGCCGCCTTGAGGAGATAGGAGGGTTGTTGGTTGGAAACAGCGAATGGGGTGAGGAGGATACAAGGCTACGCCGCCATATCTCCGCAGCACATGGCCAGAGGTGGGCGACTTCCGCGTTTCCAGCTCGGCCGTGTGCACAAGACACGGGTTGCCAGTTCCCAGTCGCCGAGGGGGATACGCGGGCAACCACCAGCGGGAGCAGTTCCTGACCCCAATCCTGGCTTGGCGCAAAGCTAGTCACCATCAAACTGGCACGTGAGCAGACACTCTCTCCGCTCCACTCACCGTGAGGGTGTCGCCGCGACATCTGTCCGAGATAGTGCAGGAAGCCATCGGCCAGCGACTCCTTGCAGCCGTGATCCCCGAACGCCCGTGCGAGGGCGTACAGGTAAGTGTTGGAGACCCCGGACGTCCAGAAGTAGGCGGGCCAGAACCGTGGGTCCCACAGGCTCGCCTTGCGGTTCTGGGAGAGCTCGTACTCCTTGCCGCCAGCGCCCTCCTTGACGCTCTTCCATGTCGAGTTACGCCGGGCCCTCAGGATAAGGTGGCAGAGGTTGTCGTCTCGCGCCATACACGCGACGATGAACGCCTCCAGGGTGGCGACTGGCGAATGCTTGTCCTGGATTGCCATGCCGAGGCTGGCACAGAGCAGCTGGAGGGGCTGCCTGCAGTCCCACTTGTCAAGGAAGACAACTAGCTCCTTCCAGTGCTTGAGATGGCGGTCGATGTGGATCTCACCATGCGAGACGAGCTGCAGGTACAGGGCGAACACCTGGCTCGTCTCGCACACCGGGTCCGTGAATGTGAGTTGGTGCTTGCCCCCGCCACTGTTGTCGATGTGGTGCGCATCTCGAAACACAGAGCTATACTGTTAGCAGTCGGGGCGTCTTGTGCGTACCTAGAGCTGAACAGATGATACGACGGGACGAAGAAGCGCCAGTCATCGGAGGTGATGACTTCAAAGTCACCTCTCGTCCATGTCAGGTCGTCCCGAATCTCCCCACCGCACCGAGCAACCTCGGTGTGTACACTGGAGCCGCTATCAATTACGTGCTCGCTGTCCACCCTCGCACGTTTTGCGGAATGGCTCGAGGTCGACATGGTGCTATCCTGGGTGACAAGGTAGTGGGAAGTGTGGGTGAGGTCATCAGCGGCTGAATAGCGGACGCGCTTATCACCACCACGTAATTGTCACGAAGCGTGTGTGCCTTCTTTCATCACATCCCACTCATCACTGTCGTCAGATGATGCCAGCTGCAGCACTGCTCACCAGATCGGCCACGTAGCCGAGGTATCGCTCGAACTCGTCGGCAAGCTCTGGGAGGTTCTTTCCGCTCCCGTAGGCGCGACACTCCGCTGTTCCACGTGGACGCAGGCCAGTGAGAGCTATTCCAGACGCTCCAACCGACAGTGCCGCCGACAGGGTTGGCAAGCTCGCCAGCTTGCTGCGTAGGCCAGACGTCGTTGGCCTGTAATGTAAGGATAAGGCGACAAAGTGGGAGGTCGCGTGCATTGGCCGCCACGAGAAACCCGGCGTGCGCGTCGATGTCGCCCTTCCGCACCGCGTTCTCGAGCTTGGAGCACATGAGGCTGCGCGGCTGGTTGCATCCATACTTGTGGAGGAAGAGGGCGAGCTCCTTGACGAACGGGAGGTTGCGGGAGATGACGAGGCGTCCCTCGACGACGAGGCGGAGGTAGAGGCGGAACACGGCGGCGGTTTCGCACACGCGGTCCGTGAAGGCCACACTGGGAGCGGAGCCGTCGGCGACGCTGTGCGCGTTGCGGAAGACGGAGCTGCCGTTTGCGCTGGTTACAGGAGAACTAACCTCGACGAGTATAGATGGAAGCTGGGGACGCGGAAGCGGACGCAGTCTGAGGTGATGATCTCAAAGTCGCCGTCCGTCCAGTCCTTCTCGTCACGGATGCGCTCGGCGCTGCTTTGTGGTTCGGACTTTGCGGACATGGCTGTGGTGGTGGATGGTGCAATTGTGCGAAGTCCACACAGAATGGGGGGAGAGCCTGTCTGTGCGTCATTAGCCTTTGGTGATTAGAAACTCCAATCAATCAGGTTGATTAAATTGCTTCCGCTTACCTTCCACCCCCACCATCCCCCAACACACCGTGTTTGGTTCCCATCTCGCCTCTCTACCTCTCATCCTCTCTCCACATCCACATCCACATCCACCGCCCATCCACCTCAATGCCACCCAGGAAACGCTCCTCAAACTCGCCCATCTATGTCGAGGTCTCGGACCGCAGCCACGGCAGCGACGGCGACGTTGCCGAGGCCTTCTCCCCGGTCAAACGCAGCGCCCGTCTCCGCAAGCAGGAGGGCGACGTGAGGCGGGCGCGGCCAGCCCGCTCGACGCGCGTCACCAAAATTATGCGCGAGGCCGGGTCGGATGTCGAGTTCGTTGGCGAGTCGCCCGCCTCGAGTCGGCCCGTGTCTGGGCGGTCGACGCCCTCTGTCGCACCAGCGGCGCGGAAGACAGCCAGACCCAGATCGACCTTCCTCGGGGTCTACATCCCCAAGTGAGTTGACGGTGCTGCCGCATTGCGGAATGAACTGACTCGTTCAGGCTACGGCCCTCGCAGGAGATGATCCGTGAGCTGAGAGAGAAGCAGGCGGCGGCTGCCGAGGCCGCTGGCAACGACGACTTCATTGCCGTGACTGTCGAGCGGGGCCGCTCAACCCATGTTGTCCCTATCGAGTCGAGCGTTGAGGACGAGGAGGACATCGATAACGACCTGGGCGTCCAGCTAAGACGGGCGGTCTCAAACGGAGCTGGCCGCGGTCCGTCGCCTGTGAAAGCCAAGTCGTCGATGAAGGCCCGCCAGCCACCCACGCCCGACTCGTCGGAGGACGAGGCCCCGCGCAAGAACAAGGGTAAGCAGCGTCGCCGTGCCTCGGACTCGGATGATGCTCCCCGTCGCAAGAATGACAAGGGCAAGGGCAAGGAGCGCCGCAGGCGCGAGCACGACGACTCGGACTCGGACGTCCCCCTCCGACGCAAGAACCGCAAGGACAGCGAGAAGCGTCGCAAACGGCGCCGCAGCTCGGGCGACACCGCCGATGAGGGCCTCGATGAAATCGAGCTCGACGAGCCGGAGCGCTTCAAGACCAAGTCGCGCCTGCGCGAGGTCAAGAAGAACGCGTTCCAGGAGCGGCTAGGCAGCCTTGCCAAGAGGCGGCGGGGCAAGATCTATGGCGCGAAGAAAGAGAGCTCCTCGTTCGAGGAGAGCTCTAGCGAGGAGGACGACCGGCGCCGCGGGCGGGCCGGACCGAGCAAGAAGTCGGATTGGAAGTACGTCCAGGACGACCTCTCCGACTTCATCGCGGACGACGATGACGACGACGGCGCGCCGGGGCCTCGTGGGCGCGGGCGAGACCACCGCGAGCTTGACATGTTCACCTTCAACCGCGAGACGCCCGAGTACAAGTTCAAGGTCGTGTTCCAGTACCTTCTCGTGATGGTAATTCAAGGACCCGACGCACTTCTTCCCTTGCGCGGCAGGAACGACCAGTACTACGGACGCTCACTTCGCAACGTGCGCGACCTGATGAGCGGCGTCAAGAGCATCATTGCGAGCGTTCTCTGGAAGCCTGAGTTTGTCAAGGCGCTCAAGAAGCACCCGCAGTTCAAGCAGGCGCGGCTCGACGAGGAGGAGGACCACTGCAAGGCATGCAACCGCTCCAAGCAAGCGTGCCATAACGAGGCATGGCTTCGCGGCTCCCCTTACCACGCCGAGAGGCACTCCAACGTGCACGACCAGGAGCGCGCCGACCTCCTCGAGGCCCAGCGGCGGCGGCGGAAGAAGTACAAGAAGCTTGGCCGCGAGATGAGCAGCTCGGACTCGGACGACCCGCGCGAAATCGGCGCCCTTGGGGCTACATGTCTCCAGCGCACCCGCCTCTGGCACGACCTGCACCACTGGGAGCACAAGCTGTACAACGACATCCAGCACTACTACCACGACCTGCTGCGCGCAAAGGGCGAGGGAGAAGACATCGACACGGACAGCGACAGCCAGCTTTCTGCGTCAGACGCCACGACCGGCGCGCAGAACGACCTCAAGCGTCACCGCGCGATTAGCAAGCGGCGCGTCGCTGAGATGCGGGACAAGGGGCGCCGGCTGCCGAAGAACACCGAGGATGTCGACGAAGTGACCGAGTGGATGGACGACCAGGGATACCAGAAGGACGCGATGCGGTACCTCACCCGCTTAGAAGATAAGGCGCGCGAGCTGGACGCCGGGCGGCGCTGATCCAGCGAGGCTTAGGCGGTGAATGTTGTGTGTGTGCGTGCTGTGTTGGCTAGATCGATCCTTGTCCCGGCGTGTGATGCCAAACTACGGCCAACGCCGGTTGCGCCACCCCTTGCCATACTGTACAGCGACATGCCTGCAACACTTGCTGCGCATCGGCTTGGCAAAGAGTCGTTGAATGTAACCCAGTGCGGATGCCAGGTGGCTGATGTTATCTACCCCGCAATCCCGGAGATGAGGCGTGAGAAACACCGAAACTGCCGTTCATTAAGAAACTCCACGGTTGATCGCTGAGATCGGCGACCTTTGCACATGAGTTGCCGGTATTATCTGACCAACCGGTGCTCTGCATGTCTGCATCATGTGCCGAGACTCTCGCTCTGCCCTTCCCCCCTCCTCACTGCTGCCCATCTCCTCCTATCGGTGGTTCCTATTGTCGGCCACTCGGTGTGTCAGTTGCCAGACGACACTGCGGGGGAGACGGATATTGACTACTTATGACGATCGGTTCCTTGCGTTCTCAGCCCTGGCCCTCGTCCTCTCATACGCTGATCCCCGCCTCACACCACTCTCTCAATCATGTTTTCGCGGCTGTTGGCACCATGGCGGCGGGGTGTGTGGTCACCCCGGCACACGTAGCATAGTGCGTCTTTCTTGCGTCTTTCTCGCCTCCTCTCTCTACCCAGCTGACGACAGCGAGCCGCACGAACTGGCGCACCAGGTCAACGACTCTGGCGCGTTGTTCTTCTACGCTAAGACCGCTCCGACGCGCCACTCGCCTCCTCAGCGAACTGTGGGTGCGCGGGCCCAGCGTCATGAAGGGGTACAAGGGGCGGACGGGGGGGGGGGGGGAGGGGTTCAGGACGGGCGACGTGGTGGTGCCCGACAAACATGGGTCGATCGCGTCAAGGAGCTCATCAAGTACAAGGGCTTCCAAGTGGCGCCGGCAGAGGTGGAGGGCGTGCTGCTCTCGCACCACCATGTGGTCGATTCGGGCGTCGTGGGTGTGCAGGACGATAAGCAGGCCACGGAGCTGCCGCGGTGAGGAGAAGTACAGTGACTCATACACAGCTGACCGCAACGCATACGTCGTCATCGACCCCATGAAGGTGGCCAAGCTCAAGACCGACTGGGACAGGCGCCGCTACGCCCGAGAGTAGGAGAGTGGGGGCCAAGCCCATCACCCCGCCGCCGCACAAGCGCTTCCGTGGTGGCATTGTGGTCATCGACGCAGTTCCGAAGAGTCCAGGCGGCAAGATCCTGCGCAGGCTGCTGCGCGAGCGGGCGGAGGATGAGTGGGCGAGCGAGCAGAAGGACAAGTTGTAGCGTGCGACAGGTTCAAGGCACAACACGTCTCTGGCATGATTCTACTCACATGATTCTATTTACAACGCTACAGCAGCGATTCTCATACACCTCACTAACCATCAGCTCACTCATGATCTGGCTCACCTTGCTCTCCTTCTCTCCCATGCGCGCAAGATAGTTCGTGAAGCCGCTGGCGAGCCCGCGCTCCTTGAGGTCGTGGTCGCCGTAGGCCCGCGACAGCGCGAAGAGGTACCGCTGGGGAACGGAGTCCCAGAAAGCCGCGCTCCAGTGGCGCGGGTCCCACACGTTCTGCCCAGGCTTGCCATAGATAGTGGCACCGTGAGCCACCACCAGCTTGCCCTTCTCCATGCTTGGGTACGTTTCGGCCGACGAGACGTCGAGGATGAGCTCACAGAGGGCCACATCTCCGGCGTTGGCCGCGACCGCGAACGCCTCGTTCGCTCCGACTAGGTTGCGACGCACGGCGATTTCGAGGTGCGCGCTGAGGTGGTTCAGCGAGCTCTCCATATCCCACTTGAGGAAGAACAGGGCGAGGTCCTTGACATTGGGGAGGGTCTTGGTAATGGGGACGATGCCATGCGAGGCGAGGAGCAGCCAGAGGCGAAGAACAGCCGCGGTCTCGATGGTGGGGTCGGAGAACGCGATCTTGGCCTTGCCGTTGTTGAGGGTGTGGGCGTCGCGGAAGATCGGGCTGGTGTTAGACTAGAACTGGGGTAACTGGGGTGGGTCGGAGGAAGGTGGACTTGTGAGCGGGGCAAGGAGGTGCCAGGGAAGGAAGGCGTCGTGGCTCACCTCGAAGCAAGCACAAAGCACGAGGGCACGAGGAACCGCACGCCATCCGCGCTGCGGATCTCGAAGTCGCCGGCCGTCCACTTTTCGTCGTCAACCGCCGTGGACTCGGCGTCGGACTCCAGGTTGTCGGAGTCGGAGAACACACCGCTGCTCTCGAACCTGGCCATCTCATTGGTTGTGGGGGGGCTGGAGCAGGGACTGAGCGTGCGCTTGGGGGCGGGGGCACGAGCTATCGGGCGCGTGGGAAAGAGGGGGCGAGGTACACGCTTGCCGTACTTGCTTGGGGTGAGGCGGGGTGGGCTTGGGGGACTTTGAGGGCTTTGAGCGACAGGGGAATCGAGTCCGAGGACATTGTTGTTGGCGCTGGAGGAGGGGGAAGCGATGAGGCTAGGCATGGTGTGTGTTGAGGGATGGGAGGTTTGAGAAGAGTACGTGAGAGTGTAGATGGTGATGGATAATGGAGTGATGGAGTGATGGAGAAGAGAGAGTGTGCGAGGAAGCAAAGTAGAGGTGGTTGCCGCGTGTTGTGTGCTGGTGACACCCCTTCCCCTTGATAGAGGACAGATCACTGATGATCGCGACAAACAAGTCGTGCATGAATCGCATGGAGGCTCTAGCAAGACTCAAGGACGAGGGTGACAGACGAACCCGCCACATCCATCCATCGAGGTGTCGTTGGATCTCTCAGACTGGGTGCTTCTCGGTGTGGTCGTTCACATGAAGCGCCATCGCTACGATCAATGAGACCCTCCATACCCCACTCACAGGCCGACTTGGCGATCCCGAGAAACCGTGCAAACTCCCTCGAAATGCCCTCGACGTCCGCGACTCTCTCAAGCCCGCCCTTCCGCACTGCAGAGTCCCAAGCACGCTCGAGAGCCTTTAGATACTGTGGGGGTGTGGCGCGAAACGCGGGGGGCCAGTGCGCTGGGTCCCACACGCTCTCCCCAGGCGTGCCGGTAGTGGCTCCCTCCGCCCACACGTTGTGCGCCTCGATTCGCAGGACTAGCTGGCAAAGAGCCGCATTGTCGCCGTAGGCGGCGGTCTGGAAGGCCCAGGGGGGCCAGACTGTGCGGGAGCGAATTGAGGTCTCAAGCGACACCCAGAGGAGCCCGCGGAGGGAGGGGGCGCCCCACTTCGCTAGGAAGCAGAGCAACTCGGGTAGGCCTGCGCAGGAGGGGGCGATTGTGAGCTTGCTCGTTGCGGAGAGGGACAAGAAGGCCCGGATGACCGAGGAGGTCTCGATGGCCGTGTCCGTGAGGATGGCCGTTCCCGCGCCAGCCGCACGCGCTCGCCGGAAGACGGAACTGGGTTGAGGATAGGAAGGAAGGGCTCACCTGCACGCGAGGTACCCGGGGTCGATGCGGAAGCGGACGCCGTCGGAGGAAATGACCTCGAACCCGCCCTTTTGCCAGGTTGGGTCGTTTGTGATGCCGTCCGACGAGGCGCTGCGGGGTTGCTGGAGGGTGGGGAAGTACCGCCTCCAGTTGTGAGTGTTGTGGCTCGGCATGGGTATCAGCGACTGAAGAGATGCGAAGCTTGGAGTGGACTGTGGAGGATGAAGAAGAGAATGCATAGCCCAAGTGGGTCTACGTGAGAACTGCAGATGGGCGTTTCGAGGAGTATCGTCATTGTGTGTCGACGAGGAATCGTCTCCAGGTAGAACGGAAGTTTATGTGCCGACGCTCACACGAGGATGGAATGGATACAGAGACTGCTCGTGGTAAGGGGCTGATGGATGGTTGCGGAATGGAAGGTAGGAAGCTGGAATCAGCGCAAAGTCACGGGTACATGCCTCCGAGCCCTCTCTTACCGTTGACGGGAAGAACTCAAACGTGTACCGGGTGGATAGTGGTTCTTGGTATCGCTCGGGTCTCGAGTGGACCAGCCACGTTGTTCTGATGTCAACAAGGACCACAATGGCCAGCGCACTAACCATATTGAAGTTAATTGGACTTTGTCATGTCAATGGACTTGCGGAGCTCCGCGGCAAGGTGCTTCTTCAGCCCACCCTTCTTTAGAGCACTCCCATAAGCCCGAGACAGGGCGAAGAGATACGGTGAGGCATGGCGTCGACGACATCTTGGGCCAATAATTGGACTTCCAGACTCTCTCGCCTTGTTCACTGATAGCCAGAGCTGTGTCTGAGCCAGGGACCGCCCATTGCGTTGTCAGATAGACTTCCAAGCAGAGTTTGCAGAGGGCAGACTTGTCGCCACGCGCTGCGACTCGGAATGCCCACGAGGCCGAGACGGTGTTCCGCCGGACGCCAAGTTCGAGGATGTTCCAAAACGCGCTCTGTTGCTGGGGGCAAGACCACCTGTCAAGGAACATAGCCAGCTGCACCAAACCGAAGCAGTCCTTCGGCAGTGGCTTGTCAAAGCCACCATGGCAAATGAGCTCCAGAAAGCGTCGAACAGTGCCGGCGTTTTCGATCTCGGTGTCCACCATGACGACCTTGGGCTCAGAGTTGCGCCCGAGGCCTGCCGCATCACGGAAGACCTCACTGCATATCACGCTCACGCGAAGCGCGGTCCTCCGAGGGATGATCCTGGAGCAGCTGTAGTCTGTCTATGTGAACTAGCAGGCACAGCAAAGTCGGGAGGCGAATGCTGGGCGCTGCGACGTTTGATCCCTGCACACCAGTGACATGGAATGAGTCGACCAGAGTCGTAACGTCTTTGAGTATTATACATCTTCCATTCTAACAAGGTCAATATGAACTAACCAATCCGCCATGTCCTGTATTTTGCCCGTCATGCGGAGTCACCGCTGTCCACAGCAGGCTCCAGGACGCATTGCGTATCCGACAGCATCCAGTCCACCAGGCTGCACCTAGAAATCTCCTCCAGCTTAGCCCTCGACGTCGTCAGGGCATATCCGTGATCGTCGAGCACATCATCGAGTACCAAGCGGTACTTGGGGGTCAGGTAGATGCGCCACACCCCGAGCCGGCAGAGCGGGGCGAGCGTACTGCGCCGCGTGCGAAACGTTGCTGGCCCGAAGCTCTTGTCCAGCACAATACCGCAAACGGTGTGCAGGTCCAGCGCAGCAGCCAGGACAAACAGGACAACGGGGCCGAACATCTCCATGCCCCTAGTGCAGAGCCACTTCTCAGCTTGAAGGCGCCGCTCGTGGGGGTTCTCCGTCATGCCCGTCAGGATGAGGGAGTAGTACCGCATCAGGCGGTCCACGACTACCAGGTCTCGACCTTCCGACAAGGTGTGGCCGCGCAAGAACAGGGCATCCTCCCAGGCAGCGTGGTTGCTAAACGAGCTTTGGGGGACGGGGGGCGGTGCTGACTCGGTGTCGACATCCTCGTCATCACCACACGCCCACGGCGCTGGTGTGGAGGGACGCGCAAACTCAAGGACCTCAGACTGATCGTCACCTTTGTCGCCATCCTCAGATGGGATGTCGTCACGAGTGTCCCACAGAAGACTGGGTGTGGCAGGCCGATCAGTGTGGGCGAAACGGTCGGTGGACCCGTCGTCCTCGACTTGGGGCATCCTGAAACCGTGTCCACTGTTGTCTGGTGTCGGGGTGGAGCAGCGATCTAGCTCATCAGCAGCCAGAGGCTCCTCCCGTCCATCGTCGGCGCAGTCGTACAACGAGTGGCCGTTGGTCCAGTAGCTGGGATGGCGAATACCTCTGTTGCTGGACGGTGTTGGAGTAGAGCAACGATCCGGCTCCGCCTCATCCCGAGACTCCTGTTCCTCCTGGTCGTCGTAGAAGCTCATGCTGCCGTGGTTCGGGTTGCCGTTGTTGAAGGAGAGGCAGCGCAGACTCGCCTCAAGCTCGTCGGCGTCAAAGACGTCAACAAAGTTGTCGTCCTCTGCCTCGGCCCAGCTGCTGAGAGTGCGCTTGGGGGACAGGGCGGGTGAAGTAGAGATAGGCATGGCGGGTGGCGGGGCAATGGGCGGTGTGGGAATGCGTGGTGTTATTGTGATGATGGATGAGTGTATGAAGTGCAGTATGAGGTGGTGATCGCATCTGCTTTTAACCTGCTCCCAGCGTGTCTGCTGGGAGCTTCCAATGGTCAGCTGGCAAGACAGCCATCATGTTAGGCGCATTGTACAGTCAGTGTCTGGGTTGTGTTGGGCAATATTTGGGCTAGTGTGGCGTTTGGAACATTCAGTTGGAATCTGGAAGTGGAGTGGTTGATCGAAGTGGTGGCTTGAAAGGGAGTCGGCATGTGGAGATGGGCGCAAGGCTAATGGGGTGAGTCAATAGACACTGTCGAGTAACGTACCCATCTGCACTGGAAGCCAGGGTGGCGCTAGGAGACGGGAGTGCTGGGTGGTCGATGGGGTCTTGGTCGGGCATTGCTGTGATCGTTGTGGGAAGTGTGAGGAAGGTGAGGTGAGGAGTGATGGGGCGATTGTGAAACGAGGATGCAGCACATACGCCCAGAAGAGCAAGTCAACCTCAGAGCCTGATCGCTCCTCTTACCAACGTACACGAGCAATTAGGGCCAGGTGAACACCACTGCGAAGCCAGGCCCCCTACAAGCCCCCGATAGCCTCCTCTACATCGACCGCCCTCGTGCCCAGATAACATTGCATGATGCGAGAGCCATTCTACCCTCTAAGCTCGAACCTCGACGCTCCTGAACTGGCCCAGCCTTGCTCCCCTGCACGGTCCTCGACTGCGACCGTACTCTACAACTTGGCCTTGCTGCCGACAACGCCCTTCCGGGCGTCGCGGTCCGCCTGCGCGCGGTCGCGCAGCTGCCGGCGGAGGAGCTTGCCCGCGGCGCTCTTTGGAATCTGGTCGATGACGAACACGCCGCCCCCGAGGCGCTTGTGCCGCGCGACGCGCGCAGCCACCCACTCCTGGATCTCGCGGTCGAACGCCGCGGCGTCGACACTCCCCTCCCGCACGGTGACGTACGCGGTGGGCAGCTCCGTTGCCTGCGACGCGTCGTACACGCCCACGACGGCCGCGTCCGCGATGCGCGGGTGCGTGAGCAGCAGCGCCTCGAGCTCGGCAGGCGGCACCTGGAAGCCCTTGTACTTGATGAGCTCCTTGACGCGGTCGACGACGCGCAAGTACCCGTCGGGGGAACGCACGACCACGTCGCCCGTCTTGAAGTAGTCGCCGTCCATCGTGCCCGCCGTCGCGGCCGGGTTGAGGTGGTATCCCTTCATCACGGAGGGGGAGCGGACCCAGAGCTCGCCACGCTCGCCGGCAGGCACGTCCTGCCCGTCCGTGTCGACGATGCGCGCCTCAAAGGTCGGAAGGAGGCGGCCGATGGAGCCGGGCGGCGCACGCTCCACCTCGTCCCGCGTGAGCGCCGTGATGAGCGGCGACGTCTCCGAGAGGCCGTAGCACTGCGTCACCTTGACGGAGGGGAGGCGCTTCTCAAACGCCGCGATGAGGTCGGGGCCGAGCGGCGCCGCGGCCGAGCACACGCTCCGCAAGCACGTCAGGTCGTACTTGTCGAGGTTGGGCGAGTTGTACAGCGTGATCACGATGGGGGGCACGATGAGCCCGTGCTTGACGCGGTACTTCTCGATTGCGCGGAGCGCGTTCGTCTCCTCGAAGCGGGGGAGGACGACGGCGGCGGCGCCGACGCTCAGCGGCTGGAAGAGCGCGTTCGTCGTGCCGTAAATGTGGCTGAGGGGGAGGTAGGCGATCATCTTGTCGCCGGGGCCGAGGGGCTCGCACGCGATCGCACACGCCTGCAGCTGGCTCGTGAGGTTCCAGTGCGTCGTCTCGACGCCCTTGGGCAACCCCGTCGTGCCGGACGAGTAGCACATCCACGTCGTCGCGTCCGTCTGCGCGCCGGTGAACTTCTCGGCCTTGCCGCGCGCGCCATACAGCTCCCTGATGGCCTTGTAGCGCGCGGGGAACGGCTTCTTCTCGGGGGTCGTGAGGAGCACCACGTGTGTGTCGGGGAACGCGCGCTCCAGGAGCGGGCGCGTGCGGTTGAACTTGTCGACGAGGTCGGGAGCCACGAAGATGAGCTTGGCGCCCGAGTTGTTGAGCTGGTGCGCGAGCTCGGACGGCTCGTAGGCAAAGTTGGCGGGCGTGACGGCGATGCCGGCCGCGAGGCAGCCGTATGCCGCGCGCACCCACTCGAGCGAGTTGAGGCCCCAGATGCACGCCGTGTCGCCGCGCTTGAGGCCCAGCGCACGCAGCCCCGAGGCGAGGCGGAGGGCCTCGTCCTCGAGCCTGCCGCGCGATATCTCCCGCCCGTCGATGCCGTCGATGAACGCCGGCAGCGAGCGCTTGAACGCCGGCTCGGCTGGGAAGAGGTACTCGAACAGCCCGAGGCGTGGGAGCTCCGGCACCGCGTGGTCGGACGTGTAGATGACCGGCGAGGGCGACATGGGTATCGTGAGAGGGGTGGTGAAGTGTGAACGACAGTCAGAACAGCAACGCGACTTTTGATCTTTGACTTTGCCGAGCCATGGCTGGCGCCATCTTGTCGTCGGAGGATCGTCGGCTGGTCGGATGTTCGGACATGACCGCAGCTCACCGATCGATGGCGTGCGACGAGGTGAGCGCCAAGGTGGGCACGTCCACGGGGCCCCACGGAGGCGAGATAGGCATAAAACTCATGTCTTGACGTTCATGCAGTAATCATCATCGAACAATCAGTGCGCACAGTGCACACAGGGAATGGTCACATGGAAAACAATCTCACGATGCTGGTATCAACTGGGGTTGACGTGCGTGACGCTAGGTCGACACCATACTGCAATGAGCCGGCGGCGGGATTGGACGACGGCGCCTTGCCCCTCACAAGCTCTTTCAGAGCCACATTTGTCGTTAACGAATAGCTATTTACATGTATGTGAACGGGGGAGCCCTGATCAAGTACGAGCGCGCTTGGCCGCGGGGGCACCGGTCTTGGAGGAGCGGCCTGTGGTTCCCTCCGCCACCTTCTCAGGATGGCAACGGCGCAAACCTTTGCTGAAGTGATCGTGGAGCATCGAGGAGTCACGCTTTCCCCAGGCGCGAGAGAGCGCCCAAAGGTAGGGGGCGGGGATGAGCTTGAACAGGTCGAAGCGATGCGGCCGGGGTGGAGGTCCGACTTCTCCACCTTGGAGGCGCCGTACAGGGCGTCAAAGCAGATACTGGGGTCGTCGTGCATCGCCCCGATGACGAAGAGCTCGAGGGGCGTGAGAACGGGCTCCGAATCGTTGCGGAGGAGCACGGCGATCGTCTTCTGCGCCCGCTGGCACTCGTACTTGTCGCAGAAGCGCAGAAGGGACTGGAGCCCGGAGAAGTACGGGATGTTGGCGTCGTCGAGGGTGTCCAGGCGCAGCTCGACTTCTGTGATGACGCCCAGGAAGAGCGCGATGATGGCACTGTGTTCGAACTCCGGGTCGACCAGGGTGACCTCGCGCTCGCCTTGACAGCCTTCGATCATGCCGCGGAAGACGGAGCTGAGGTGTCAGTTTCCGCCCTTGGCGAGCCACGTACCTCTCGGCAATGAGATGGCAACCATCGATCTTGAACGACACGCCATCTGTGGCGATGAGCGAGAAGTCGCCGCTGGTCCACTGGTGCTTGTTGATCGGTATATGCGTGTCGGATGCCACTTCTGTGCGTTTGAGCTGCTTGTGCTTGCGCTTGGGCTTGTCGGCGGTGTCGGTCATGATGGTGTAGCGGAGCGAGGGAGGAGAGCAGGGAGAAGGGTGATGGTGAAGTGATGGAAAAGAGATGAGGGAAGGAAGTAAGGTGAAGGATGGGTGAGTCAACGGTGTGCTTGATCGGCAGATCGGCAGGGGTCAAGCGGGCGCCACTAAGCGTGATCCGTGACGGGGCGAGGGGCAGTTATCAGCATGCACAGCTGGGTGCGAGCGGTGTATCAGCCGCTGCAGGTTGTCTCGTCAATACAGCGTTCCGCACACCTCCTAAGGTATAAGATGGGGTGACATGGTGGAAAGGATGGAAGGCGATTGGGATTAGGCGAGCGAGCTGCGGATCGGTCGGGCTCACCACGAACTGGCACCCCGGGCTCAGTTCCGTCGCAAGGTGTCACTGCGAAGTGATGACAGTTAGTGCAGTGAGAACATCGGCGTGCAGGAGGGTGAGCTGACTCGCGAGTTGCAATGTGTCTACTGATGCATCTTCTAGGGTGCGCCGCCTGCCTTGAGGCGCTCGACGCGCGCAGCGCGCAGGGCAACGGTACCGACGTACGCTGTGATAGCCCCGAGGCCAATGAACGGGGGCAGGAGCTGGTGTCAGCTTGATCGGCCGTAGTCTTACCTGGTACAGCCGCAGGCCGATCCAGTAGCGGAGGATGAGGGCCTCGAGGGCGACGAGGCACACAAACCACGCGTACATCATCGTCGGGGGGCTCTTGACGGTCACGGAGGGCCACACGGAGCCGACGAGCGCAATAAGGGTCATCCACGGTGCGAAGACGGCAAAGGCGCCGAGGCTCGCCTTGAGCGCGGGGATCTCCTTCTCGTCCGGGCGGAAGGTGTGCGTGATCTCGGGCTGGGGGGCAAAGTAGATGCCGTTGCCGAGGGTCGGGGGCGCGGGCTTCTCGGTGAGAGCAGAGGCGGGGAGGGAGAAGCGGCCGAGGGTCGTTTTGTAGCCGTCGCCGTTGTGCGAGAGGACGAGGGAGGCCTCGAGCGCGCCCGAGGTCTGTGCGAGCCGCGAGGGGATCTTGGCCGTGTCCTGCTGTCAGCGCACGCAAGCGGGGGTGGGGAGACGCACCATGTAGTACGTGGTCTTGCCGGTCGGCTTGACGCCCAGCTGGAGGGTGACGGGGGCGGACTCGTCGTCCTGCGTATCCCGGAAGACGATGAAGGCCTGCTGCGGCTCGACGCCCGAGCCGCCGTCCGTCACGGTAAAGGAGAGCTTGAAGGTCGCTGCGGGGGAGAGGGCCACTGGCTCGGCCCACTTGCCATCCTTGATGGGGTAGGCCTTCTCGGCGCCATTGTTGTCCGTCGCGACTGCGCGTGCAGCGCTAATGTCGAGCTTGGCGAGGGCGAAGGGGAGAAGGAACGCGAGTGCGAGTGCTCTGCGGAATCCTCGCATGGTTGAACGAGTGTGGTGGTGGAAGAGTGAGTGAGTGAGTGAGTGAGATTGCAGAGAGCGCGTAACCACTGATGAGAGGTGAGTGTCATTCCAGGTTGGACTTGACCGACGTGTCGGACTCGCGTGGCCATCGCGTGTAACCTCTTTTCAGGCACCCCGACCTCCAGCTCTCCCACGGTCCGGAGTGCTTGCTCTCCCACGGTGCTTCCCGCTCAAGTCCGCTCACCCGCCGCACCCTTCCGCAGTCCGGCTACTAGACGGAAGTTCCGGCTAGCGTCCGTACCGTCACATGAGAGTCTCGTCGTAATCTCGACTGACAACGCATGCTAGGAACGACACCGCGAGAGGCTCTGCGCATGTTGGGCGCGTTGGGTGGATGCGGAGCACCGAATGAAGCGAAAAAGTCGCCGCGCACGGCCCCCGCGGAAGACACGGCAGACGGGTCGGTGTAATTATCTGATCTCGGCTGCCGCAACTGTCGGCAACTCGTCCATGCCGAAGGCAAGCGCTCACACCGCGCTCAACGCTCAACGCATTCCCCGCACCCATTCCCCGCACCAGCACCCCATCCCGCACGGCTCATGCACGAGTGCATACCTATCGCATTCGCATGCTACAATGCTGCTCCCCAACGCGTCGTACACCTAGACACACGATTGGGCTTTGATGATTTTTGATGTTTTATGCAGACTGCCGAACCCAAAGCGAAGCTCGCCTATCAGGGACCGCTTACCACGACATCGAGCCCTCGAGGATGGTCGAGAGCTGCTCGAGCTCCTCGGCCTGGTTCTCCTTGCCCGCGAGGCCGGGGGCGAGGTCGAGGACACGGCGCTGGGGAAGCATGCCCTTGGCGAGGGTCTCGATGTCCTGGGTGCCGTAGCCGACCTTGGAGAGACCACGGGGAACCGCGACCGAGTCGAGGAACTTGAAGATCTCCTGGCGGAGGGCGAGACCAAGGTCGGCGTCCTTGACGGCGGCGGCCTCGGCGGCGCGGTCCTTGCCCATGAAGATCTCGAGGGCTGTGCGGTGGCGGTCGGGCGAGGTGGGCGAGGTGAAGTTGAAGACGGCGGGGGCGGTCAGGGAGACGGCAACACCGTGGGGGATGAGGGGCACGTCCGGAGCGTACGAGGGGTGGAAGTACTGCTCGGCCTTGGGGCGCGCCTTGTTGAGCGACGAGATGGGGTACGAGCCGGCGTGCTGGGAGGGGTTAGCGGGCGGTGTTCGGGTTTCGGCCATGTCCGGTTGGCGGCAGCCAATGTTTCACTTACGCAGAGGTGGACACCAGCGTTGCCGAAGCCGATACCGGCGGTCGACGACGCGAGGAGCATCTGGGTGCGGGCCTCCTCGTCACCAGAGGGGTCCTTGAAGATGCGGGGGAGGTACTTGACAGTCTGCTCAAGAGCCCACTTGGAGAAGATGTCCGAGACGGGGTTGGAGCCCTGGTAAGCGGGGCGCGCGATGGGGTTGGACGGGCGCGGTGTGCGCTCCCAGTAAGGAATGGCGGTGTAAGACTCGAGCGAGTGGAAGAGCACGTCAAGACCGGCGGCGACGGCAACCTCACGGGGGCAAGTGGCGGTGTTGAGGGTGTCGACAATGCCGAGAGTGGGCTTGAGGGCACGCGAAGCGATACCAGTCTTGAACTTCTTGGAAGGAATGTCGAGAATGGCAGTGCCGGTGGTCTCGGAACCGGTACCGGCGGTGGTGGGGACGGCGACCATGGGGTGGAGGGTCTTGGCGATGGGCGTGCCCTTGCCGACGGGGGCGTTGATGAACTCGTACATGTCCTTGTCGGGGTAGCAGGTCATGAGGTTGGCGGCCTTGGCCGTGTCCATGGTCGAGCCACCACCGACAGCGAGGAAGTGGGTGGGGTTCTGGCCACGGGCCCACTCGATGGCCTCGAGCCACGAAGCCTCGGTGGGCTCGACGGCGACCTTGTCAAAGACGACAAACTTGTGGCCCTCCTTCTGGAGCGCCTGCTCGACAGTCTTCATGACGGGGAGCTTGGCGATGTTGGGGTCAGTGAACACGGCAATCTTGGCGTTGCCGCGCTCGCTGGCGGGCATCTTGTTGATGAGGTTGGTCATGTCCATGCCGACCTCACGGGTCGAGCCCGTGCCGAAGCGGAGGGTCGAGGCGGCCATCTAGCAGCGTCAGCATGCCAAGTTCTGCATTGCGGAGGTTGGGGGGTGTAGGTGGGAGATGGAAGCGCAAGATGGGTGGGTCGGCTAAATAGGCGAGATACCGTCGGCGCGCTGGGGCCACGCGTTTGGGTGG
>JAMALN010000434.1:0-30806 GCA_023630115.1 Cutaneotrichosporon sp. PK4640 | reverse complement strand
CGTTAGGCCCTCTCCATCTTCCGCCATCTGCACGCTGCGATCCCTCACCTACGTCCTGCAAACGCGCCGGGTCCGCCAGCCACAGGCCAGAGCTTCCACTCACTATTGGAGATTGCGCACACCGCGTCGGACATACTCGAGGGCAAAGTGCCAAAGCCGACTCCTACGCGCCAGCGCACGCCACCCCGCGAGCCGCCCGAGCGCCCGTACCCAGGTGGCAAGCGCCAGCGCATCGACACGTACTGCCGTGGATGCGGTGCGACCGAGACGCCCGAATGGCGCCGTGGACCTCTAGGTCCTCGCACTCTGTGCAACGCCTGCGTGAGCTTAATGGACTCTGGACATCAGCTAACAGCAGGGTCTCGTGCACATGAAGATGCAGCGCAAGAAGAAGAAGGCGGAAGAGCGGGCCGCCCAGGAGAATGCGGCGCAAGCGCAGCCGCTATAGAGGCTCGCGTGAGCCATGATCGCCACCGGCTTACAGGCCAAACTTTGGAGCCAGACGTGCGCGTACAGGGGCGCCGCAGTGCTTGTTTCCACCTCACATATGATACAGCATAGGTTATTTGCCAGATCTACCGTGGTCATGAACCACGGCATGGATAGTGATTCCTCGCCACGAGTTTGTGGGAGCGGCGGAACTGGCGTACTGGCGGTTGATGGAGCGGTGCCTCGGGTACACGTGCAAGATCGAGATCGATCTTCCCATGTCGCGCCGCGCTCGCTCCTCCTCTCATGTTCGCACCCGGTACCCCGGACGCGTGGGCGTCGATCACCTATCCGATTGCCGCTGACCATCATCGATCGTATCTCGGACTGACTGTTCCTGCTGATCGCCGTGCGGGACGGAGCAGGTTAGGGGGCCTGGGGCCCGAGCGGCGCAGCTCGCGGACAGGCCGCGACCGGGGAAGCAGAAGCACAGCCGGAAGCCCCTCACCCAATGACAATTCGCAGCCCTTTGTTGTCCTGCTTCCCGCCCAGAGCTCCCTTCTCCCCAATACCCACTGATCCCCACGTTCCGCTCGCGACAAAGCACGTTCACGTCTCTCGATCCCCTTGCAGTGCAGTGTAGATGCGGGGCAGTACACACAGCGTTCCTGTCCCTCAGCATGTGCAGTGCACGTGCGGCACGCGTTCCTGCCTGTCCGACAGGCCATGATGTCATGGAACAAAAGTCTGGCCAGCGGATGCGCAGGCCGCAGTCAGCCAAGGTGCGCACGGAGGGGTGAGCCAAGCCCGCGTCGTCGCAGCTTCGGCCATCGGTGCAAGCGGTGCGGATGTAGACCTGCTTCTGGCGCTTGGCGCGTCCGCTGTGTGCGCTGTGCAGCGTCATGTGAGGAGTGGAGCCAATGGGGCAGACCGAGCAGACGCCGCGCGTTACAGACTGCGAGTGGAGCGCCGTTACGTCGCACACACCGAGAATAGCCTGTTCTACACTTGATTCGGACACGCCGCAGCAGTGGAGTGTGCATGCCTGCAAGGCCGCGGTATGGGGCGTGCAGTGGCTCGCGCATGGCTCGAGCGGCCGAAGCAGAAACCGATCCGAAAGCGCCTCGCATTGTTTACATCCTCTTCTTGCAACCAGCACTACTACTGCTCATTACACTCATTCGGCCCCCCGGGCTGCGTTACGCGCTGACGGTCTTCCCGTAGCGCAGCCCGTTCACTAGTATTTGAGAATGATGTACAGGGCGTGGATGATACCTGGTGCTCGTTAGCCGTGCACTCGGGACATGGGGAGGACAGAGTGGGGTGTGAGGAGTGGATGTTCGGTGGCGGAGGCCGAGTAGATGCCCCGGGATCCGCGAAGGTGAAGACGAGGTCGGGCGCAATGGGGCGCGAGAGAACTCGACGTCCGCCAACGAGGGCGCCGACAAGCCGCGAGGCTGAGAAGCCCGGCTCCGGCATCTGCGCACACCGCGCCCTCGGCGCCCTCGCCCCACTCCCTTCAAGCATTCCCATCCGCGCAAACACTCACCGGGAATGTAACCCAGACACGTAAGGAGGATGTTGATGAGGAGGTCGGCACCGCAGCCGCGCTCGAGGAAGACACCCAGAGGCTGTCGTTAGTTACCGGGGACTCGCGCCGACGTACCGGGAGGATGATCGCTGGGGTCAGCTTTGCAACACTTGAGCACGGCGTAAACTACTCACCGACGATGATCTTGATGATATCCGAGCAGGCTGGGGGTGAGCTGCGTCCTCCAGAGGTCGAGTAGAGGTAGACGTACTGGCTGGCATTGTGGATTGAGGAGAGGTGGCAAACAAAAGAGTTGTGAAACAGCGGGCCAAGTAGTTATACCCCGCCCCTCCCCACCCCAGCATGCAGCATGGCCCAGCTTCTCGAGGCCTCGCCCTCTCCCAATTCATCCTCGGCCGGTGAGAGAGGGGGTGACGTCACTGGCGTCGAGAACCACTCTGGGCATGCTCCGCAGTCCGACCCAAACCCCAATGACGCGTGCCACATACTGGAGGGGAGCAAACAAGGAACGCGGTCGCGTCAACTGCACCTCCACTTGCCATGTTCACCTTTGGTCCACTTTCTCAACCATCCCCGGCTGACACCTAACACTGCAGTACAGCAGCACAGCATGAGCCAGAAAGGCGGGGCGACCCAGTGAGTCACAAGTCACAGAGTACTCGCTCACCCAGGTCGTCCCTCCACGCATTCTTTGCTCCCAAGCCCACGCAGTCGGGCAAGAGCGCAGACGACGCCGTCGACTTAACGGACTCTCCGCCTCGGAAGCGCACGCGTGCGTCGTCACCTTCCTCCGCACCATCAGAAGCCCCACCAGCGAAGCGCGCTTCGAAGCCTTCGACGAGCTCGAGCTACTTCAAGAAGCCGGCGCGCCCGCCATCCACGGCCGCACCGGCCTCGTTCGAGCAGTACCGCCTCTCCCGCACTGGGGAAGGTGCTGAACCCACGCCCCGATCGGAAGAGGCGCAAGCGCGGCACGAGGCATTCGTCCGTGTCGTGTCGGGTGTCGGGTTCAAGCGCCGCCGCTCGCTGCTCCTCGACGAGGCAGCGGCTGCTGAGGCACGCCGCGCTGCGGGCGAAGACAGCGATCCGTCTGCCGACGCTACGCCCGAGGTCGACGAGGCTGCCGCCTCGTTGCGCGCCAAGTATGCCGCGCCGGCCAAGCGCGGGCGGAAGAAGAAGGAGGAAGAGGTTGGGCCGAGCGGGATGACCTACACCCCGCTCGAGAAGCAGTTCATGGAGATCAAGGCCAAGTGGCCCGACGTGTTACTCATGACGGAGGGTGAGCTCGCGTCAAGGTTTTGCCAGCTGACAGGCAGTCGGGTACAAGTACAAGTTTCACGGGGACGACGCGAAGACGGCCGCGAAGGAGCTTGGTATCATGGCGTGAGCTTATATCCAACGTTGAGCTCACCCCAGCTTTCCCAACCGCAACTTCTACACCGCGTCGATCCCCACGCACCGCCTCCACATCCACGTCAAGAAGTGAGATGGTCTGTCTAAGCCAATCTGACACCAGGCTCATCTCGCTCGGGTACAAGGTCGGCGTCGTCTCGCAGATGGAGACGGCGGCGCTCAAGAAGGTCGGCGACAACCGGAACGCGCCGTTCGTGCGCGAGCTCACACACCTGTACACGGCGGCGACGTACGTCGAGGAGTCGTCCGTGTCGTCGAGCAACCTGCGCGATGGGCCACTGTTGCCGGGTGCCGCGCCGCCGCCGACCAATGCTCTGGTCGCGCTGGTCGAGGTGGACACGGGTGACCGCGCGCGCATCGCTCTCGTCAGCGTCGTCCCGAACACTGGCGATGTCGTGTACGACGAGTTCGACGGTAAGCTACGAACTCTTTGGCTTGGAGCTAACGGCAGATTCGCCCGTGCGCTCCGAGCTTGAGACGCGCCTCACGCACCTCCAGCCCGCCGAGCTCATCCTCCCGACGATCAAGCTGAGCAAGACAACTGAGAAGGTGCTCAAGCACATCATCGCGTCACCGGGTGAGACGGTGCGCGTCGAGCGCGTCGATGTGCCGGAGTATACCGACGCGTTTGACTTCCTCACCGAGTTCTACAAGAGCAAGGACAAGGGGAAGGAGAAGGAGCCGATCGACCTCACGGAGGAGGATGAGGAAGGGGACGGCGATGTTCCCATGCACGAGGACGGTGATGGGGAACGAGACGAAGATCCTATCGGTCTGGCTCGTGGCTTACCTCGTGAGCTCACGGCGAAGTACTGAAGCTGACGTCAGGCGAAGACGCTGTGCTCGCTCTCGTCGACTTCCCGAAGCAAGTCGTCGTCGCACTCGCGATGTGTGTCCAGTACATGACGAGTAGGTCTGCGGCGCGACACAGCTCACCGCAGCGTTTGGTCTGCAGAACGCTTTCCGAAATCGCTCGACCTTCAACAAGGTAGGTAGAGTGTTGGCTAATCTGACCAAAGTTTATCAACCGCGCACACATGCTCCTGTCAAGCAACACTCTTGTCAATCTGTGAGCCACTTGTACAATGGGGTTCGCTCACCGCCAGTGAGATCTATCGGAACCAGACGGACGGAGGGGTGTTGGGGAGTCTCCTATGGCGTGAGTTCAACTCCTCAGGTCACAGCTCACACCAGTTCTTGACCAGTGTGTGACCTCCGCCACCGTCACTAACGACAGTACTAAGACGCGCATGGGCCGTCGCCTCATGCGCGAGTGGATCGGCAGGCCTCTCCTGGACGTCCAAGCCCTACGCACCCGTATTCACGCCGTCGACGAAGTCATGACGAACAACACCTACCATATGGAGAAGCTGCGCAGCCTCTTGGTCAACATGCCAGATCTCGTGCGCGGTCTTACGCGCGTGCAATATGGCAAGGCGACCCCAAGCGAGCTGTCAACCATCCTCACCGGGTTGCAACGAGTGGCCAGCGAGTTCAGATCGAACGAGGGCAAGGTGTTCAAGTCCGATCTGCTGAACAGCATCCTTGCGAGCTTACCCACCATTCTGGAGCCCACGAAGGAGTTCCTCGCCGCCATCGACATGAAGGCAGCCAAGGCGAACAACGAGGCCGACCTGTGGACCGATCCTGACAAGTATCCCGACATTCAAGATGCCAAAGACGTGGGTTCTTGCCTTGCATAGCTGATGGCAGTGCATCGCAGTGTCTGAGGGGGAGCTTGACTTCCACCTCAAGGATGTACGGAAAGTGGTGCGCCGGCCCGCGCTCAACTACATCACCGTCAGCGGGATCGAGTACCTGGTCGAGGTGCCGGTGCGCGACGCGAAGAACGTGCCGCCGAAGTGGGTCAAGATCAGCGCCACGAAGAGCGTTGTCCGCTTCCACACACCAGAGATCATGCGCCTGCTGAAGGACCGGGAGCAGCAGAAGGAGTTGCTCGCCAACGCGGCGAAACGCGCCTTCCAGGCGTTCCAGGCCGAGGTCGCCGAGCGGCACGAGCTGCTTGTGATCGCACGGCAGGTCGCCGTTGTCGACTGCCTACTATCGCTGGCCAACGTCGCCCTCGCGGGCGGATATACCAAGCCCGAGTTCGTAGCTGAGCCCCGCCTCGACATCGAGGGTGGGCGGCACCCGATGGTTGAGGCGCTGCGCGACGACCCCTACGTCCCCTTCGATGTGTCGTTCAGCGACGATGACGGGCACGCCAAGGTGATCACTGGGCCTAACATGGCGGGCAAGAGCAGCTGCGTGCGCGCCATCGCGCTCATCGTGTGCATGGCGCAGATCGGCTCGTTCGTCCCCGCCTCCAAGGCCGTGTTGGGTTTACACGACGCCGTGCAAACGTGAGTGGGGCTCTGTAGGCTTCTGAGACGACGAGCTGATCGCAGACGCATGGGCGCCGCCGACGACCTTGGACGCGGGAAGAGCACCTTCATGGTCGAGCTGAGCGAGACCAGCGACATCCTGCGCACAGTGACACCGCGCACGCTGGTAATTCTTGATGAGTGAGCTGGAATCTCCGTGACGAGCTAACAACAGGCTTGGGCGCGGTACGAGCACGTACGACGGAGTGGCGATCGCGTACGCGACCCTCGCCCATCTGGCGGGCACGGGCGCGAACACTCTATTCGTGACCCACTACCCGATGGTCGCAGAGCAGCTCGCGCAGGAGGTTAGCTTCAGTGGATGGGCCGCAGCTGACGACAGTTTCCGGCGTCCGTCAGCAACTGGCACATGGCGTTCTCGCAGCGCACTGCGCCCGACGGATTCGAGGAGATTACCTTCCTGTACCGCCTCGAGCGAGGACTGGCGGACGCGAGCTTCGGCGTGTGGTGCGCGCGCCTCGCGGGCCTGCCCACATCGCTCCTCCAAAGGGCGCAGGAGCGCGCGGACGCGCTCAAGGCCGACACGCGCGAGCGCGGTGTGACTGCCGTCGGGGCGCGCCTGCGCGCTATTCTTGACCTGGCGAAGGGTGAGAGCGGGGGCAAGGAGGTCGAGCGTGCGGCGCGCCGGCTTGACAGCGCGCTCGCGTTTGTGCGTGCCGCGCCGCGTGATTCGGGCGCCGCCACGCCCGCGTAGGGGCATAACCACAGCATTGTACGTCCATATTCACACACCTGTATGTATCTTGGTCACATGGACGAGGGCGAACAGAGACATGCCCAGCATGCATTTTGTAGTGGTACACAGTTACAACGGCTGGGAACGGTCGCTGGGGTCCGATACAACCCAAAAGAGAGAGAGTCTATGCGATATGGTGTCGCTGATCCGGTGAATGTCCGGGGATCCGTGGTTATCTACATCGTCGGCTGCTTCTTGTGCAGCCATCGCCGTCGCCAAGCCGCCGAGAGATCGCTGTTCGCCGTGAGACGCGGCCACGTCCGTGGTGCCCACGACGAACTACTCCCCGCGCGCTCCCGCTACTTTGTGCGGTTCACGCTCGTGGTGCTGGCATTGGCCGCGCGCAGCTTGGTGCGCAGCGCGTCGTTTTGCTCCTGCGCCTGGTTCATCTCGTCGAGGATGACCATGTGCTGCTCCTGGAAGCGGCGGCGCTCGTCCTCGTTCTCCTTCTCCATGCGCGACGCCTGCGAGCGCAGCGTCTCGACCTCGGTCTCGACCTGCGTCAGGGCCGCCGTCTTGGCCGCGAGGTCGGACGAGAGCTGCACGTTGCGCTCCTGCGCGTCGCGCAGGCCCGCGAGCGCGCGCTCGAGGTCGCCGCTCTGCTCCGTCACAGACGCCGACTTGTACGCCATCTGGTCGTGCAGCTCGGCGACCTGGTGCTGGTACGACTCGAGGGCGAGCTGGTTCGCGTCGAGCTGCTCCTCGAGGCGGTCGACCTGGCGCTTGTACGTCTCGAGGGCCTGCTGGCTGTTCTCGACTAACATGGCCGCCTTGGAGGCGTTGGCCTTGTGCCGCTCCTTGTCCTTCTCGAGGTTGGACATGCGCTCGACGAGGATGCGCCCGTCGCCGACGACGCTCTGCACGCGCTCCAGAAGCTCGTCGATGCCGGGGTACTTGTCGCTGGCCGGGGGACCAGAGTACGCGCGCTGCAGCGCCGCAAAGTTGATGTACGAGTTGGGCGACACGATGCGAGGGTCGTTTAAACCCGCGTCACCGCTGGCCGCGGGGGCCGGGAGCACGCTCCAAGCCTTCGCCAGAGCCGCGTTGGTGTTGGCGAGCTCAGTCTCGAGCTTGGCAACCTTTATCACAAGCTCTGGAGCGCTGGTGGGGCTCCCTCCGGCACTGGTGCCCGTGAGCTCCAGGCGCTGCTTAAGCTCGGAGATCTCCGTGTTCTGCGTGCGCATCTTGCGGACGAGCTCCATGTGCTCCTCCTGCGTGCTGCGGTGCGCGTCGGTTGCGGCAGCCGCCTCCCGCTTTGCGTTCTCGGCCACCTGCTTCCACTCGTCGCGTTCGGACGACACGCGCATGAAGTCGGCGTCGGCGCCCTCGTTCGCAGCGGTGATATCTTCGACCTCCTCGCGAAGTCGAGCGATATCGCGGTCGCGTCTGGCCATCTGAGCCGCGACCTCGTCCATAGCCGACGCCATGTCCTGCTCGGCGACTTGGGGGCGGCCGAGCAGTGCGCCGAGGCTGGTGCCTATCCGCTCGTGCAGGGCGCGGTTGAGGGACGACGACGTCTCGTGACGGGACATGAACGTCTGGTGCTCCAAGTCGCGCGCGTCGCGCTCCATGACAAAGCCCTCGCGCTCCTTGGTAAGCCCATCACGCTCCTTGAGGAGGGCGTCGCGCTCCTTGAGGAGCCCATCGCACTTGTCCGCGAGCTGGCTGCACTTCTTGATGAGATCGTCACGCTGCATCGCGAGGTCATCGCGGTCCGAGGCGAGGTCGTCGCGCTCGCGGACCAGGCCGTCGAGCTCCTGGTGGTGCTGTTGCAGCATCTCGTCGCGCTCGTTCAACCACTCGTCACGGTCCTTCGAGAACTGGGCGACGGCGCCGTCGAAGTTGTTTGCGTTCTCCTGAAGTGCACGCTGGTTGCTCTCAAGCACCTGCTCGCGGCGACTCGCCTCGGCAAGCTGGTCCTCGAGCTCCTCAATGCGGTCAGTGAGGCGGTTGATCTCCTGCTCGTGGCTGCGAGACAGCTCGGTGAACCCGTCGCGGTCGGCCTCGGTGGCGCGGAGATGAGTCATGGTCGTTGCGAGCTGGGCCTGTAAGGACGCCAACTGCTCGCTCTCGCTGCCCTTCTGTGCCTCGAAGACGCGGATCCGGTCGGCGTGAGCGTCGCGCTCGGTCTGGAACTGGCGGGACTGCTGAACGTGCGAGTCGCGCTCCGCCTCCAGGCGGCGGATAAGCTGGACCTGGTCGGCAAGCGTGAACTCGAGGTCCTGTACGCGGTTGGCATGCTCTTGTCCGCGGCTGACATGGTCGTCGCGCTCAGCCTCGAGCTGCGATAACCCCTTGGCCTGGATGTCACGTTCAGCCTCAACCAAGCGCAGTTGGTGGGAGAAGCGGTCACGCTCGTCCTCCAGGGTGTTGCTCTGCTCCCGAAGGCGAGCCTCCGCCTCCTCCAAGCGCCGTGCAAGGTCCTGCTCGCGCTTCCGGATAGCCTCCACGTCGGGAGTCACCATGGCAGCGGCGCTCATGCCGCGAGTGCCGTTCGCTGTGCCGCTCGCCGCCAGCCGCTGCTCGAGTTCCTGGATTCGCTGCGCGTAGTGGTACTCGCGGTTTTGTGCTTCTTCGAGAGCACGCTGCGGGTCGTTCTGTTGCCTGCTTGCTTGACTCTCGCGGCCCTGGAGGAGGCGAAGTTCGCGCGCAAGGACGCCAGCGTAGTGCTCGTTCAACCGCCTTCGGAGGCTGGACTCGCGCTCACGCAGAGGGTGCAACTCCTATCCAGTCAGCAACCACCTCGAAGCACCACATACCTTCTCAGCGACATCTACTCGCTGCTGTAGAGACGCCCAGCTCTGGATCGTGGAATCACGTTTGCTCGCGGCGGAGGGATCGAGGTGCGCAACCTTCTGCGACATAGTGAAGAACCTCAGCTCGCGATTGTACTTGGCCTCGGCCGCGCGAAGGTTACCCGAGATAACGGAAAGCTCCTGAATTGTCAGCTTGTTGCAAACTTGTAAGCTCACCTTCTTCCACTGCTCGGCCTCGTCCCAGGACCCGACGGAGAGCTTCTCGCAATCCAAGGCGGCCTGCGTGGCGAGGAGCGACGTATTGATCTCGTCGGCTCCCATCGGCGGGCCCATGAGCATGTTGGGCGAGTGGTGCGCGGTGATGTGTGTCTCGCCAGTGCTCATCGGGGTTTGTCCGATGTCGAGTCCCAATGAGGAGGCCGAGACGCCCGTTTGTGGGCTGGTGTTGTTGGTGCCGGGCGCGCCGAACGCGCTCTCGTTGCTCCCACCGGCGGCTTCTTCTGGCGCGCGGCGCACATGTGGCGGAGGAGACTCTAAGGCCTCACGAGCGACGCGGACCTCGTCGCCGAGGCCGCGGTTCGACGGCCGTGACCGCAGTTTCCGGTTCGGACGTGGGATGGCAGTGAAGCGATCCTCGGATGCTGAGGAAGAATACCCGCCGTTGTCCCCGTAGTCGCTCTCGCTGGGCGCGACGTTGGGCGGGGCATGGGAGCGCGCCGAGTGGCCGAAGGTGTCGTGTATCCGTGATGACGGGTCCTGGGCGAGGACCTCGGTGGGACCCATCAGGTCCATCCCGCGGGGTGCTGACGAGGTAGGTGTCTGCGCGTAAGGGTGAGGGTGTGCGATGCCGGCCGAGGGCGGGCCCGACGAGGCGTACGGGAGGCCCGCGGTCGACGGGCCAGACGACGATGCGGCGTACGCGAGCCCGGCTGTTGACGGCGCCGAAGACATGTCGTACGCCAGCTCTGCTGTCGAGGTAGTGGGCGAGACGAGGTTCCCGGTGCTCTTGGACGAGGTCATGCCGGGCCGAGCGCCGGGCATGGGGGGTAACGCCTTGTCGCCGGCGCCTGGGGAGCGGATGCCGAACCGCGCATCGCGGGGCGACGGGGACGAGCGTGCCGAGCTCGAGATGCGCGAGAACAGGCTCTGGTTGGGCGACTGCGCGTTGCTGGCCCCGACCGAGTCCGAGGACATGTTGCGCTTCCGGTACAGCGCTGGGTCCGGGACGGTCACGGGCGGGGGCTTGGCGCCGCGCATGAGAGATGAAAAGGACGTGCGTGGAGGGGAGGGTTCGGTTGGAGAGGTGGGCGCTGCTGATCCTGTCGGGTGGGGGAAGGGCGTGATGACGGGGGGCGGGGACTGGGAGCGGCGCATGCGGCTGAGGAAGCTCGCCTTGGGTATCTTTGTGGGTTGGCGCTGCTGCTGGGGCGGCTGGGGGAAGGCGACCTGCGCGCCTCCGCCGCCCCTCATGAGCGCGAATCCTGCCATGAGGCGCGACGCGTGGTGAAAAGAGGGTGGGTTGGTGTGTCGGGGGAAGGAGTTAGGGGAGAGTGCGCTGCACTAAACTGGTCGGAATCGAGTGGGAGATGGACAGAGATAAGCGACCGACGCAGAAAGAGTAAGAGTAAGAGTTGTGAACGAGAGAGAAAGTTGCGAGTGGAGTAGAGGATGTCGTCGAGGCGTGACTTGGACGCCATGTCCCCCAGCCAGCAGCTAGCAGTAGAAGACGGTCCAGGGATCTCCGCTGCACAAGGCAACTCAGGGAAAACCCAAGACATGGTCCAAGCTTTGGCGGTTGCACCTGTGCGGTGGCAATTCGCTATTTACCCCTTGAATACAAACGACTATCAACTCTCAATCTCAGGGTATTAGTCCTCCGGCTTTTGCGCAGACCATCCTCACCCCCCAAGCTTGTCTCCAGCTCTTGAGCACTCGACGCGTCCCTGATTCGGCTGCTCGGCTGACGAGACCGCGTCGTGGAATCTACAAACTAAGCTGCGCGTTGAAACCACTGTTTTACGAAGTGCTACACAGACGTTGATCTGCTGGCAAGGTGGGAAGCGGCTGCGGGTCGCAGTTACCGTCACTCTGAGGTTGCCGCAGCATGGGAAGCTGCATGGGAGATAGCGGGAGTTTGTGAACAGCAAGGACGACTATTCATTGCAATCACGTGGAAGGCAGGCACGCGGGGAGACTTACTGTATGTAGAGAGAGTGTGCGGCTCGTCATGTACGCCGATCTTGACAGGACCGCGGGGAGGTGAGAATCATGAGAATGACAAGTCACAGAACAACCTTACGACATAGACTCGGAGTGCCTTCTTGTCAATGAAGGCGGGAGCACTACTCCTGTCAGCTGGCCGATGTTGTTGACACCGAGGTTGAGCTGATTCCCCCAACCCTCCCTCTCGGCGTCAGACCATCAATGCGCGTCAGCAGCCCATACCCAGCCACCGCGCTCTCGTCCGATCGATGCAATGCCTCTCTACTATACGCTGCGCTACGATCTCCTGCTCTACCCAATCTACATGTGGTCGTGGGGGTCCTCGCGGGGCTGCTCGGGGGTAACGGTGATGCTGTCGTCGATGCGGAGGAGCGACGTGGCAGCCTCGAGCGCCGACTTGAGCGACTTGATCTTGGACATTGTGGGCTCGAGGACACCGGCGGCACGGTTGTCAATCACCTCGCCGTTGAGCAGGTCGAGGCCGTAGAACATGAGCTGGCGCTTGGGGTCGCCCGGCGCCGACGACTGCGCGGCGTTGTGGTATGCGCGCAGCTTGGCAACGAGGTCGGTCGAGTCCTTGGCCGCGTTCATCGCCAGCGTCTTCGGGATCGTCAGGAGCGCAGCCGCAAACTCGGCAATGGCGAGCTGCTCGCGCGAGCCGAGGGTCGTCGCAAAGTTCTCGAGGTAGATCGAGAGGGCGGTCTCGACCGCACCACCACCGGGCACCACACTGCCGCTCTCAAGCGTGCGCTTGATGATGGACAGGGCGTCGTGCAGCGCACGCTCCATCTCGTCGAGCATGTAGTCGTTGGCGCCGCGCAGGATGATCGACGACGAGTTGACCACCTTGGTGCCGCGCACGAGGATGAGCTCGTCGTCGCTGATCCGCTCCTGCACAACCTCCTCCGCATGACCCAGGCTGGAGGCCTCGAAGGTCTCCTCGCCGTCCAGGTTGGACAGCGACGACACGAGCTGCGCACCAGTCGCCTTGGCGATACGCCTCAGGTCCTCCTTGCGGCACCGGCGCACAGCCATCGCACCCGCCTCCACAAACTCCTTGAGCACAAGGTCGTCGATACCCTTCGTCGTGAGGATGACGTTGGCACCCGACGCGAGAATCTTGCGGACACGCTCGAGGGTTATCTCGGACTCGCGCGCGCGGATCGCCTCGAGCTGGGATGGGTCGTCGATGGTGATGTGCACGCCAAGGTGCATGCGCTGCTTGGCGAGGTTCATGTCGAGACAGGCAATCTTGGCGCCCTGGATGCGCGTCTTCATGGCTGTTGTTAGTTGCATGCGAGCGATGGCAACTCACCCTGGCTTGCAACGGTGCAGTTGAGGGCGTAGCCCTTGACCGCGAACGACTCGCGCGCGCTCTTGCCGTGGGCCTTGAGGACGTTGACCGCCTTGACGGGGTACTTCTTCTCACCGCGGCCGTTGATGGTCTGCACAGCGAGCATGGCGTCAACCGCGAGGGGCGCAAAGAAGTCGTCATCGCTGGCTGTCAGCTATCTCGGGGGGGACTCCACAGCTGCACTCACGCAGCAAGGATCTTGGAGCTCATGGACGTCTTGGCGACGTTGACGAGGGCCTCCTTGCCGAGCTTGTCGACCTTGGTGGACATCTGCTCGGCCATGAAGCGGCACGCCTCCTTGCACGCAAGACGGTAGCCGGCAATGACGGTGGTGGGGTGGATCTTGTTGCGCACAAGCTCGTTTGCTCGCCTCAGGAGCTCCGAGGCAAGGAGGACGACCGAGGTCGTGCCGTCGCCGACCTCCTTGTCCTGCTGCGTCGCGAGGGAGACGAGGATGCGGGCCTGATGTCAGCTACAAATGAGCACCTGGCAGCTAACCGAGGGGTGCGACACCTCGAGGAGGGAGAGGATGGTCGCGCCGTCGTTGGTGATAGTGACGTCGCCGACGTTGTCGACAAGCATCTTGTCGAGGCTGTTGTCAGTTCGCCGGAGAGTTGCCAACTAACCCCACGGGGCCGAGCGACGACTTGAGGATGTTCGAGACCGACTGGCACGACATGACTGCACGTTAGCTAGCACGCGCGCGCCACCCACCATTCTGGTCGCGCACCTCGGCGCCGCTCACTCGCGAGCCACCGAGGAAGAGGCCCTAGCTCGTCAGCGCAGCTGGGTGGGGGCGACTTACCGCGCGGGGGTCGCGCTGGTACATGGAAGCGGCCATCGCGCTGTGTTAGATCAAGCTAGAAGCGCGGTTTTGGCGTAGAGGAGGGAGAGAGACGTGATGGAAGCTGTAGGAATGTCGGTGAGCGCGAGCTGAGTGTCGTCGACGACGCGCGTGGCGAGCGTCGCGGTCGACTTTACGCCTGGGCGGAAGCAATTTGTTTGATCCCGCCCTTACCTCCACCCTCCACGTGTCGGTGACATGATGAGCCGCGCCCGCGCGCCCCGCCCTGGCCGCCCTGGGCAGCATGGGCAGAGAGAGGGCGGAATCGACGCGCTGGAGAGGGGTGAGCATCGCGTCGTTGAGCTTGTTAACATCACTTTCTCTTGGGTCTTTGTTCACACGCCGCCACACCAGCCATGGGACGGAACGGCTTTTTGGGCGCCTTCCAAGGCCTCGACGCCTTTGGCAAGGTGAGAACGCGCAGCGAGCGCCGCTGACGCCCAGACGATGGAGGATGTCAGGATCCGCACGCGTACCGGCGCCTTGTGTGAGCTGAGAGAGACTGCCGCCGCTAACCAGCGTAGTGACATTCATCTCGTTCTCGATTATCCTCACGTCGGTGCTCCTCGAGTTTGTCGACTACCGGCGCATCCGGCTCGAGCCGTCGCTCGAGGTCGACCGCTCGCGCGGCGAGAAGCTCGTCATCGAGATGGACATCGAGTTCCCGCGCGTGCCGTGCTACATGCTCTCGCTGGACGTGATGGACCTCTCTGGCGAGCGGCAGCACGACGTCACGCACGACATGAGCAAGCAGCGCATCTCGGCGGACGGGACGTACCTCGAGGAGAAGCGCATGGGGCAGCTCAAGGGCGACGTCGAGCGCGCCGCGCAGAACAAGGACCCCAACTACTGCGGGAGCTGCTACGGCGCGTCGCCGCCCGAGAACGGGTGCTGCAACTCGTGCGAGGACGTGCGCCAGGCGTACGTCCGCCAGGGGTGGAGCTTTGTCAATCCCGACGGGATTGAGCAGTGCGTCGAGGAGGGGTGGAGCGACAAGATGGAGCAGCAGAACGAGGAGGGCTGCCGCCTCTCGGGGCAGGTGCGCGTCAACAAGGTCATTGGCAACCTCCACTTCTCGTACGGCAGCACGTTTATGCGCCACGGCATGAACATTGCCGAGCTTGTGCCGTATCTCAAGGACAAGAACCACCACGACTTTGGCCACCGCATCATCAAGTTCCACTTTGGCGCCGATGTCACGCCCGCCGAGAAGGCGCGCATGGAGCCCAAGGAGATGAAGACGCGGCGCGCGCTCCACATCAGCGACCCGCTGCAGGGGCGGCAGAACCACCGGCATGAGGGTGAGTCGAGCGGTCGAGCGGAGCGAGGCGTGGGCGCGGGGAGGCAGCCAGAGGATGCGGTGGGCGCGACAGGCGGGGGATGTGCGCTGCGGGGAGACGTCTAGAAGAGCAGTTCTGCGTGGCGCTCCTCTCGGTTTCGCCCCAGAGCTGCCTAAGCCAGCTTCGTCCATTGCCTCGAGCTGACCCAGACAACACAAACTACATGTACCAGATCTTCGTCAAGGTGGTCTCGACGACGTTTGTGTACCTGAACGGCGACGAGATCCCGACGAACCAGTACTCGGTGACGTCGTACGAGCGCGACCTCGCGCAGGGCAACCAGCCCAGCCGGGACGGCGACGGGCGCGTGACGAGCCACCACACGCAGGCCATCCCGGGCGTGTTCATCAACTACGAGATCTCGCCCATGAAGGTCATCCACACCGAGACGCGGCAGAGCTTTGCGCACTTTGTGACGAGGTGAGTGGGAGACGCAGGCGAGCGAGGGGGACAGGCGGGCTGGGGCCGATTAAAGGCTTACAGCGGTCTGCTGGAGCGACGGGCTGCCCGACACCAGCTGCTGCATGAGGATAAAGCTGACACCAGCACGTGCGCGATCATCGGCGGAGTGCTCACCGTCGCGTCGCTCCTTGACGCGGCCATCTTCAACTCGCGCAAGCGCCTCGGCAAGGAGTACGAGGGCGGGCAGTACGGCGGTATCAGCGGCAAGATGGTGAGTGCGGCGAGCTCAGCTGTCGGACCTTGATCAGCTGCTAACGACAGATGTAGCTGTGATGATGCATACATGGACTCGAATGTTGAAGCTGCGACTGACACCCTGATACTAGTCCCCCGGCTCCTGCGGCCCAAGGACGTCGCTCGCCTCGCCCTCGCCCATCTCCTCCCACCCCGCCGCGTTGCGGTACACGCCCTCCTCAATCTGGGATGCGTGTACTAACCGCTCCCCTAAGGCCATCATGCCTTCGGGCTCGTCGAAGGGGTTGTCGTCTTCGTCGTCCTGCGCGCGCGGCGCAACAGAGGGGAGGCGGAAGCGCCCATCTCGCAAAGCCTCCGCGAACGCCTCATGCTCCTCCTCGTCCTCCTCGTCATTGTCGAACGGCGTGTCGCGCGGCATGAACAGCGGCGTCCTCGTTCTCCCTCCAGCTCCGAAGGGCGTGGCGCTCGCGTCGCGGAGGTTGCGCGAGCCGCCGCGCCACGACGAGCCGGGGTCCGCGACGGAGACGGAGCGCGTGGCGTTGCGCATGTTCCGTGCTTGTGGTGCCGGGGCGCGAGGGGCCGCGTCGAGCGCCAGAGAGGTGGACGAGTACCGCGTGCCCTTCACGCCTGTGCGGGAGCGAGAGCGGGAGGTCATAACGGACACGGAACGGGTCGAGAGGCGCGAGGCGGGTGGTGCGTACTCCTCTGGCGGGAGGGGCGGGTAGGGCTCGACGATGAGCACTAGTTGCACGGAGGAGGTGCCGAAGCCTGTTGTCAGCTGCGGGAATGCACACAGCTGAGGTAACTCACCCTGGTACGCAAGCGTCACGTCCGGCTTCCAGTCCTTGATCTGGACCTCGTTCTCCTCGTCCTCGATCTCTGCGGAAGTCACTGGCGGGACATACTCGTCGTCATCGAGTGGCTCAGCCTTCACCTCGATGACCTCCTCCTCGAGCTCCGCGTCCTCTCTTCCCGCCTCAAGATCTGCGGCCATGCTTGCTGTGCGTGCACGCCTGGAGCGCTTGCGTTTCCTGCTCGGTTCTGAGACTGGTTCTGGTGCGGGTGCGGGGGACGGCGGGCGGAGGGAGAATGTCTTCTTCTGCCTGTTAGCTCACGTCGGGAGGAGTTAGACGGGTGAGACGTCGTGTGGGTGCAAAGGGTCTGCTACCTACCTTGAGTAGCACGACCTCGGTGCGCGTCGTGTTGCGCAGGAAGTAGCAGTACTGGTACCCCTCTGCTGTTAGCTGAGCGGAAGCTTCTAAGCTCACCGCCACGCTCGACGTAGACCTTGTGCTTCTTCTCGTACCGCGACACCATTAAGAGCTCCTTCATCCTGGTGTCAGATCTCTGAGAAGAACCGGAATCTGACATACTTTGGCTGCAGCTTGCCGATCACCGACTCGAGGACGTCCCCTCTCATCCAGTCGACATGGCGTTCGTCGAGGTACAGGAAGAGCGGGATCACGCGGTAGTTTGAGGCACGGAGATAGAACGCGTTGCGCGTAGAGAAGCGCATCGCGAATGGGACGGGGCAAGGTGAGAGGAGGCGATGGAGTAAGGTGTTGAGAGAGTTGCAAGAGATGTTCAGTCGCGACCTCCTCCACTTGAATCCAGTCAACCGACGTCAGGCCACGTGGGTTTCCTAATCTCCCCACACTTTCTAATATCTTCCACGATTGAACACAAACCCAATACAACTCCACCGCTGACGAGTCGCGTTTTGCTTCCGCTACCTGTTGTCGCCAACGACGCCATCATCGACCTGCCTGCTCGTGCTTCTATATCACCCAACCTTCTCTCGCACTCCCAGTCAACATGTCCACGCCAGCATCAGATCCCCCTCCCCCCAACCCTCCCCCGCAGGACGACAAGCCTGCCGAGACCTCTGCCGACGCCGACGCCGAGACCGCCGCCGCCACCGGCGAGGACGTCAAGATGGACGAGAGCCCCAAGCCCGTCGAGGAGACGTGGGACGACATCCCAGAGCACGTCCTGAGTGTGGGTGCTTCTTGGTGGCGAGAGAGAGAGGGTGAAATCTGACGGCAGGGCGACGCGCAGGAGATCCGCATGCAGACGCGCTTGGTCGACAACGAGGTCAAGATGCTGCGCCAGGAGCACGTCCGTCTCTGCCATGAGCGCGACCAGATGGTCGAGAAGATCCAGGACAACACGACCAAGATCAAGCAGAACAAGGTGCTGCCGTACCTCGTGTCCAAGGTGGTGGAGATTCTCGACGTCGACGCCGAGACGCAGGAGGGCGCCGCGCACAACGAGCACAACGCCAAGAAGTCGAAGTGCGCCGTTATCAAGACGTCGACGCGCCAGGTGGGTTGAGCTGACAAGCCAGTGCTAACCCCAGACCGTCTTCCTCCCCATTATCGGCCTTGTGCCCCACAACGAGCTCCAGCCCGGAGACCTGATCGGTGTCAACAAGGACTCGTACTTAATCCTCGACAAGTTGCCAGCAGAGTACGACGCGCGTGTCAAGGCGATGGAGGTCGACGAGCGGCCGACGGAGAGCTACACCGACATTGGTGGGCTGGACAAGCAGATCGAGGAGCTGGTCGAGGCCATGTAAGCTGCGGTCGTGAGATTGTCAGCTGACATCAGTGTGCTGCCCATGCAGCAGGCGGACAAGTTCAAGACGCTCGGCATCACTCCTCCCAAGGGATGCCTGATGTACGGCCCTCCCGGTACCGGCAAGACGCTGCTGGCGCGTGCGTGTGCGGCGCAGACGAACGCGTGCTACCTCAAGCTCGCCGGCCCCTCGCTCGTGCAGATGTACATCGGTGACGGTGCCAAGTTAGTGCGCGACGCCTTCGAGCTCGCCAAGCAGAAGGCGCCCGCCATCATCTTCATCGACGAGTTGGACGCGGTCGGCACGAAGCGTTTCGACAACAACAAGGCCGGTGACCGTGAGGTGCAGCGCACCATGCTGGAGCTCCTCAACCAGCTCGACGGCTTCTCCTCCGACTCGCGCATCAAGGTCATTGCCGCCACCAACCGTATCGACATTCTCGACCCTGCACTCCTCCGTTCCGGACGTCTCGACCGCAAGATCGAGTTCCCGCTGCCAAACGAGACGGGGCGCGAGCAGATTCTCCAGATCCACGCGCGCAAGCTCAACCACACGGGCGTCAAGTGAGTTCACAACCTACCAACGAAACTGACCCCAGCTTCGAGGAGCTCGCCCGCTCGACCGAGGACATGAACGGCGCGCAGCTCAAGGCCGTGTGTGTGGAGGCGGGCATGCTCGCATTGAGGCAAAACGCAACGCAGCTCTCGCACGAGCACTTTATCGGCGGCATCCTCGAGGTGCAGGCCCGCAAGGCCAAGGAGCACCACTACTTTGCGTAAGGAGTACATGCATGAGACGAGCTGTAGAGACTACCATGTGATGATTTGCAGTGCAGTTGCGCAGGAGCAGTTGGCTGTTGTGGGTGGCGGAGAGCAATCGGCCGACCTGACCGGCTCGCGGCTATGACGTGGACGCGCGTACCTGTGAGCCGCCATACGCGTCCGCCATCTTCCGAGCGCTGCAACAACAATTACCTCGTCTCATCTCCATCGTTCCATCCTCCACTCCTTCATCTACCATGTCGTGGCCCCCACTAGCCGCCCTCTTCCTCACCCACTTCCACGACCTCACCGGCCAAGAGGTCGTCTACTACCGCTCCCTCTCAGACGGTGCGTGACCTCCACCCTCCACCTCCCACCTTCCTCAACTCGTCACCTTCTTGCATGCACCGTTCTCCAGTTCAGCAGCCTATCCACGACCTTCAGCTCCACCCTGCTCTGCTCCTCCGCCGCACCCCATCCTCGCGCCCCGCTGACACCAGACACAACCCTCCCCCCGGCGCTCATCGAGCACACCTCCCTCCCCTCGGGCCTGCACACCCGCGGCTCCGACTTTATCGTCTTCACACACCATGGCCTCCCCGGAGGGGGGCTGTTCCGCTCACGGACGCGTGAGGGTGTCGACGCGGGGCGTGGGCGGCGCATGGCGACGCTCGGTGCCGTGCTGGGTGAGTAGCTGGCCTTCCCGTCACCGCTTTCCGCGGCTTGCACCTTCCTCCACACCACCTCCCTGTTCACCGCCTCCCCTCCTTCTCTCGCCCTCCCAGTCCCTCCCTCCCGTCCCATCTTGCTCCCTCTCTGCTCTCCACAACCGAGCTTAATCGCACCTTCCTCCAGCTCACACCAGCCCCGCCCACCCCGTCCGACACCGCGTTCGACCTCGCCGCGCCCCTCGAGCACCTGTACGACAGCCTCGAGGGACTAGGCGACCCGTTTGCCAAGACGGCACCGGCGTACGATGCGGCCATTGCGCTGCTTGATGCTACTTGGGAGGAGCACAAGGCCGAGGGCCTCACTGGGTCGGCGGCGCAGAGCGCTGCGACTGTTGCCGTGCGGTTGTCGCGCGGAGTCAGCGTGAGTACCTGGAGGAAAGCTGACTATCTCCCACCACTACCAGCTGACGACAGACGTCCAACCCAGTGACATACCTGCCTGCTCTCCTCTCCTTGCTCGGCCCATCGATCGTGACGGTGTATAAGGCATCTCTGTCGGGGCAACGGATTGTGAGTTGCTATCATCTCTTCAGCTGACAGCAGCTGCTCTACTCACCCCCGCCGATCCTGCCGCTCAGCGCGTTTGCGTGGTGCGTGTGGGCAATGGGCCTTCCGCCATCCTCAGCTGCCAACGCCGGGGCACGATCGTCCACCTTCCTCGGCAACATCGGGCTGATGGACCTCGATGCCGTCAAGGGCCGGACTGGCGGATGGGTTGCTAGTGAGCTGAGGCTACTGCACGCAGCTGACAACAGCCACGACCGACACCGTGTTCAAGTCTCACACGGACGGGTACGACATGTTCATCGACCTGAGCAACTCGCTCCCGCTTCTTGGGGACGAGGAAGATATTCGCGCTCCGCGCGACGCGGCACTCCCTGCCCCGACAGTGCTCGCGTGCCACCCCCGCAGCGGCCAGAAGCCAACGGCTACGAGCACGAGCTACGCTTTCGCCGACTTGGCGCTGTACCGCTCCCTGGTTCTGCTTGACCAGTCGCCAAGGGGTGTGCGTGCCGAGACGGTGGGCTTTAGTGCCACAAATCGGGCCGGAGGGATCTGGCTCGTCGTCTTTGAGATGCTCGAGCGGGTGTGGAATCTCTGTGTGGGCGTGTGCGAGTTCGCCATGGGGCGCGGAGATGTCGGCGGTCCGATTGCGCTTCCCGAAGGAGAAGAGGACGCGCGTCGCCTCCTCGCGACGGACATGTCCGAGCTTATTGGGGACGAGGGCGACGAGGAGACCTACGACGAGGCGCCAATCATGTCCTCCAGCACGATACCGGACGACATTGCACGCCGCGGGCGACTGATCCTCGACCAGCTGCATCACAACGCGTACCACCTGTACGCGCGGCTTATTACCGTGGCCGCCGGCGGGTGGGAGCTGACGGATGACCACCTCCTCACCTTGACGGGCGCCTCACGCCTGAATCCATGGGGAGGACGGGGGTCCGCCGAGGCACAGTTTTGGCTACGCCTCGCTCGGACATGGAATGTGGAGCCCGAGGCTGAGGACTAGAAGAGCACAGACCGCCTCGGCGCCGTCGAGGACAATAGAGCGGGACAGGGAGAGTGTCGGTGCGGGTGGCGGTGGAGCGCCACAGGTTCAGGTGACCTCTGACGCCTGACGCCACGGTGCGAGTGGATGTCGCATTGCATCTAGAACAATGCAGCAAGGATGGTGTGATGTGTGAGATTCTGTGTGAGATTACAGTGTGCATGTGATTGTGCTGTTGGATGTCTGCTGGCCTGGCCATGTGCTTGATGAAGCTTGAGCTGAGCCAGGCAGTCTGGCCGGCCGAACGTCATCTTGGCAGCCGCAGTTCCCACCGAGCTGGGCGCCGAGGATGATGACGGTATGCTTTAGCGTCTGCAGTGCGCAGCCTGCCAAGATTGGCTGGCAACTTGCATCCGACGCCAAGCAGCTCCGTTTGCCGCCAACATCGGCCTGGTGGCAGACTCGAGCTCCAGACTCGAGGGACTGAGGGGAAGCCGGGGCAACCCAAACTCACTCTGCTGGACCTGGTTCCTGTCCTACCTCAAGTCTCCCCTTCAAGCCTCATCTAGATACGACGCAACAAACTCTCCGTGTAGGTTGCTCCCGCCGGAGAGGTTTCAGCGCTCGACGTGACTGCCACCATGCCACTCGTCGCTGGCTGGCTGGGTGGGCGTTTCACAGCCGTCTCAGCATCCGTCTCGGCGTTTCGAGCTACACGACCTGCGGCAGTCGTCAAGGCGCGTATGGCAGCCATTAACTCTAACTGCGCGCGCTGGACCTGACGGTATGACGCAGTGAGCATGGCATGTGTTCGGCGATCTCGACGGCTCACAGGAGCGCGAGTTCCAGACGTGTTCCAGCAGACAGTGACAGCGGCGAGCTGCGAGGGGGTGCATATGTGGGGGTGCATATATATGTCTGTGGACTGTGGGGGCTCACGTGCAGACGTACACGTTGTCGAGCACGCAAGAGGTTTGGCGGTGGGTGTACGTGTGCCGACAAGGGACCCGGGCCACCGGAGCATAGCGGGGTACCAGAGTGGGCAGCTGGCAGCTGGCAGCTGGCGACGTCTGCCGCCCCGCCTGCGGTGGGCGTGACGGTGACGAGAAGCGGCCGTGCCTTTGGCCGGCAGGAGGTTGGATGCTTGGTTAGTGGGCTCTGTGGATGCAGTGATCGGGAGTGGGAGTATGCTTGCCGTACGCCGGGAACCAGGCGGAAGTGGAAGACGAGGGAAGCGAAGCCAGGGGGAGAGGGGGAGAGGGGGGGGCAAGAGGAGTAGGAGGGCGCGCGCAAGAGATCGGTCGGGGAGGGCGAGGGGCGGAGACGGCTACATTCCGTGACGCGCACTACTCTCTCTCTCTTTCTCTTCTCTCTGCCACAGTGCGACTTTTGGGCCGTGGGTATTGTGCCTGGGCGGCCACTTGCTCGATTAAACAGGACGGGGTTATTACTTTGTTAGCTCGAATACGGGGATCTAATAGGCCAATAGGTCAACAGTCCACTTCTTACTAAGGAATTCAGGAACGAGCAAATGCCCCAGTACGCCTCCGCCGCGACGCCTGCAGCCGCCGCCGTATGCCCCCTTGGGCCTGGGTGGCCTGGGGTGGACTGGGTGGCCGTTCGCTTCAACTGACCCTCTGTCACATCCTGTACCTTGACTTGCCTTGACTTGACTCTGTGTGGTCGCGTTCGCATCCAACTCTATCTCTCACACACCCACCTCCATCTACATCTCTCTCTCTTCACACACTTCTACTCTACTCATCCTCCCCCTCTCCCCATCACTACTCCCCCCTTTCCACACATACACACACCATCAACTCCCCCGCCATCGCCGTCACTTATCCCCTCGCCACCCTAACCACCCGATCACCCACCCTCCAGCGTCACCGCCGGCGGCCAACCGGCGGATACGCATACGGCACCTGCGCGCCCTCACTTTAGCCTGCCCCAGCCAGCCACTTCCGCACCCAAACTTCCATCAACCTCGCGCGCTCCACTCTGCCTACATCCACCCTCCCCCGCCGATGCAATCCTAATCCCTTGCACACGCCGTCCACACCAATGTCCTGGCTCGGCGCGCCCACGGCCACCCAAGCGTCGTCGCTGCGGCAACGCGCGAGCCAGCGCCCCGCCGCCGCCGAGAACGGCCACGGCCATGGCACCCCACCCCGCGCGCGCCGGCGCAAGCCCGCAGCGCCCCCTCTATCAGCTATCGGATACGTCCAAGAGGGCTTTCGCCTCTTCGGCGAGCACTGCGCCAGAAATCAAGTGCGCCCTCCCCAACGCCACAGCTAACACCTACCCAGATTCGCACTCTCCTAATCGACTGTGTCGTCATGACCACCCTCTTCTATCCCACCTTCTCCGCCTTCCTCGAGCGCCAGTTTGACGACGGCGCCGCGGGACCCGCACGCGCCCCGGCCCCCGGCACGGTTAGCGCGTCGCGCTCTCCGCTCGCAATCTTGAGCACCCCGCTCGGCGAGACATTCTTCCCCGACCCCCCTCCCCTCCTCCCCAACGTCCCGTGGGGGCCGTGGTGGGCCTCGGACCCTAGAAGCGACACGGCCTGGGTCGCCGCCACCGGCCCGGCGCCCTCGCCAGAGGGACGGATTGACGTCGACCTTCTTCGCGTCGCGTGGGCAGACGTCGGGCATGTTCTCGACGGCGTGCAGCGCGCCCCCTGGGGGCAGCGTGACGACGAGATTGCCGCGGCCATCCGCAGCATCGCCGAGGAGGCGTGGGACGGCGGCGACGCGTGCGTCCGCCACCTCGTCGACGTCAACGGCACCGCGTCCGCCGCCGGACCATGTTACCTCCTCGTCCCCGACGGGGTCTTTATCGAGGGCGCGACGCCCATGTCTGCGCTCTGGAACCTTACCGAAACCAAGGACCAGGTCTACCGTGGCGTAGCTGTGCCCTTCCACATCTCACGAAAACGCACTGCGTTCGAGGCCCAGTGGTCCGCCCGTCTTGCCAAGGCCCTCAAGCCCCTCGGTGCCGAGGTGTTTACAGAGACATACCCCACCGGGTCCAACGTTGCCGACTCTGCGCTGATCGCCGTGAGCTAAACTTCGCCCGGGCTTCGCTGACGATACCAGTACTCTCCAGGAGCGCGCGATATCCCGTACGAGTCCGTCCCCACTAAGCCACCCCAGCTCGTCTACCTGCTCTACCTCGGGCTCCTCGGCCTTCTCCTCGCGCAGCTCTCCAACGCCTCCAAGGTCCACTCGCGTTTCGGACTGGCGTTCACTGGCGTGGTGCAGCTCTGCTGCTCCGCAGTCATGTCGTTCAGTGTCCTCGCGCTGCTCGGCTGGAACGGCTGGGGCTGGAGCAAGGGACAAACCGTTCTTCCGACATACACGCTTCCCTTCGTCGTTATCATCGTGGGCGTGGAGAACATGTCGACCCTGACAAAGGCCGTCTTCTCCATCCCCTTCAGCCACTCGGTTCCCGTCCGTATCGGGCTGGGACTCCGCAAGGTCGGCACGACGATCGCCCTGACCTCCCTTACCGACCTGGCACTCCTCGGCATCACTTGGCTCGTGTTCCAAATGCAGCCAGTGCGCGAGTTCTGCGTGTTCGCGGCCGTCGTCATCGTGACGGACTGGTTCATGCTCCACACCTTCTTCTTGACGGTATGTGTTGATCCCGAGATCTTCCCTCTGACAGCAGGTTCTCTCCATCGACGCCCAGCGTCTCGAGCTCGCCGACGTTCTGTCCTCGAACGGCGGCCTGTCTGCGGTGGAGGAGAAGAAGCGCAACGAGGAGACTGCGCGCCGCAAGGCCAGCCGCCCCGCTCGCTTCCAGTGGCGCAGCTTCCTCAAGGGACGTAGAACCAAGGGTGTCAGCCTGGTCGTCCTCCTCGCCTTCATCTTCATCCTGTACTACTACAGCGACTCGTCCCGGTCGGCGAGAACGGCGGCCGCGTCGTTCTACGGCTACCAGCCAACTGCAACCACGACCTCGGCGTACGCGAGCCCCACAAAAACTGCCGGCCCCGAGCTTGCCACTCTCTCGCTCTCCGAGGCGTTCTGGCGCACGTTGAACCCGCGCGGCTTCCAGTCGATCCGAATCGGCATGCCTCCTTCCTCGATCGCCATCCTGCCCCGCGCCGGGCACTCGATGTTACCGGCCGACATCCGCAGACTCACTGCGCCCCCCTGGAACTTCCGCCTCCCGTCGTTGACACCTCTGTGGAACTTTGTCAAGCTCGTCATCATCCCGCAGGCTGCGACAGCGTTGGCCCTCTACGGCCTGTTGCTCTACCTCCTCAAGGATTCGGACCTCTTAGCCTCGCAACGCAACCGTCTAGGTCGCGGCGAGGCTGCGAGCGACGACGAGAGCGACGACGGCGGCGGCGCTGTGGCCAAAGAGATGCAGTTCCTGAGCGGCAAACAGCCGCCCATGGCCACGCAGATCGGCGTCCACATGTTGCCAGCGAGCCACGAGTCCGACATCGACGTCATTGCTGCCAGCGCCGACGGGCGTCTCGCGCTCTCTGTGGGCGTGGACAACTCGATCTGCCTGTGGCGCTTCTCTGCCGATGATCAGGCCGCTGGCACGCGCGAGATGGTTCCCACCGAACTTGGTGTCGGTGATCCGATCGTCGGCGCCGCAGTGAGCCGCGACCGCATGTGGGTGGCGGTTGTGTCGAGATGCGGGCGAACCCAGTTCTGGAGAGTGCCCGAAGACGACAAGACGGAGAGCGTCTGTTGCGTCAAGGTCGGCTGCGGCAACGGCCGTGTGACTTCGGTCCTGTTTGACGACGAGCCCGTCCCCGTTGACGACCCGTTTACCGCTTCGCCAGTCACCGCCAGCCCCGGCCCCCTTCGGCGTCCGACTCTTCTCGTCGTGATCACCGACGGCAGTGTGCGGGCACTCAAGGACGACGACAATGTCGTGGACCTCGTGCCGCCTGCCAAGGACGAGGGACCATATACCACCGATGTGTTCGCAGAGGACGGGATACTCGACATTATCGTGAGATCTCCCTCGACAACCACACTCTGGAGCCGGGAGCACGGCGAATGGTCATCTATGCGTCTGGTCTCGTCGCTTGACGAGGCGGACCGTGTCGTTGCCGTCGGACACGCTCCCACTCGGTGGCGCGGCCACAAGGTTCGCCTCATTGCGTTGGGGCACCGCTCGGGCAACGTCGAGATCATCGATACCGACGGCGAGCTGGTCACCCTGCTTGCGCTGTCCAACGATCCCATCCGGGCTGTTGATATCGGTGCACCACATTCGACCCGCTGCACATCCTGCGACATCCACTCGACCGAGGGCTTCTACGTTATCGCGTCGACGTCGTCGACCGTGTACGTCGACCGCATCGTGTCTAGAACGGGAGGGCCGTTCTGCCGCTGTGCTCCAGCACGCCGCGCACAAGCGCTCGAGGACGCCAAGGCGCTGATCCGCGCGAGCGTCGTCTTCCCGCCCATGCCGGTCCGCAACCGCTGCCTATCCAACGGCTTCTCCAACACCGCAGCGACGGCCATGACCGTTTCTACCAGTGCGATGGGAACTCCTGTCAAGTCGTCGCTGGCGCCGCCCGGCGACTTCCCAGTGTCCTCGCATGGTGCACGGAGGTTAAGCGGGTGGCGGGACGAGAACCGGCCGCCCTCGCCGCTGGATAGATCGGGCTCGTTCACGGGCTTGAGCAACATGATCTTGCCGGTGGAGGAGACGGCGCAGCTGGCAGCAGACAGCCGGTGGATGGATGCCGGTATTCTGCCTCTGGGCGGAGTAGAGGCATCGGAGGGAGGGTGGGTCTTGGTCGACAATGTTGTGGTGGGCCTGCTGCGCAAAGGCAGCGGCATCGACGACTCGCAGTGGGAGCTGTGGGCGCTCGACCTCGCAAGCCCATGGAACGGCTTTATCCTCATGGCGGAGGCGGTGTCGCTCGACATGATCCAGCGCAAGACGCGTGGCACCTCACCACGAAATGTCCCGTCCACCCCGTCGGACGCGGGCGAGCTCTCGATGCGCGCACGCCGCGCCGAGCGCATGCTGAGCATGAACGGGCGAGCGTCCTTCCCCTCGAGCACGGGCAGCTTCACCGTCCCGACCCACCAGCCGCTCGGCTACGTCTCCGTGCGCCCGTTCACGGCCGGTGGCCGCGCCGTGCTTGCTGGCTTTGGCAACCGCATCGGCGTTCTCACACTGCCGCCGTTCAAGCCCGCGCCGCCACCCACGCCGGCCCCCAAGCCGGCCATCGCCATAACCACGCCGCAGCGCAATGGCCTCCCCACCCCACCGCCCCCGCAGCAGCAGCCGCCACCGCCTCCCCCGCCGCAGCTCCAGCTTGCCCTCCCGCCCCGACCGCCGCGGCGGTCACACGACCCCGGGTCGGGCAACGGCAACGGCAACGGGGCGAGTATAGTGCACAGCCCGGCCAAGATCAATTAGAGATAGTCGATTGGGATTATGTTGTTTGTACTGTACTGAGTAGATGATGCAGTGGGCGCACAGCGTCGTCCTCAAAGTGTAAGCGAGCCGAGTCCTGCACTTCCGCTGGAAGCTGGGCAGAGCAGGCGCAAATTGTCAGAAGCACAGTATGTCTCATGATAGTACATGCCCCCGAGGGGGACCGGTATAGAAGCGTGTAAAAGAGGGACGATGACAAGGAGCCGTTACATGGCAAGCTCAGCCTGGAGCTGGCGGAGCTGCGCCTCCTCGTCGTCCTCCTCGGCCCTGGCAGCCACCTTGCCCTTGTTGGCCGCAAGCGGCGAAGCGGGCGTGTGGACAGGCACGTGGTCGGCGCCGGCGAGGCGGCTGTCGAGCTCCTCCTGCTCGAGCGCGTCGAGCTCGGCCTGCAGGTCGTCCTCGTCGACCATGTTCATGCCCGTAGGGTTGCTGATTGCCTCGGAAATCTCGTTCGTGAGGTCCATCTGCTCGCGGATGCTGTCCATCGTCTCGTCGACCTTCTCGACCTTGCTGCGGCGTTAGCATGTGTAGGGAAGATGGAGGTGGAGATAAGCCCAGTACGCACAGCCCCTGGTGGATCGACTTGAGCGCCTGCGCGCCCTGCCTCATGGCGACCATCGTCTCGGCGTTGAGGTTGGCCGACTCGATCGCGTTGACCTGGAATTAGCACCGGACTCCTCTGCGCGCCGCAGCAACACCGCCCCAGGTTCCCGTCCGCAGTGACCAGGTCCGACGCAAAGCCAACCTGCAGCACCGCGCTGCGCACCTCGCCCACTCGGAGTCGCACATCCCGGGTTACACTTTCAATGCGCACAGAAGTGCTGCGCAGGACAGCCCCCTGCCCGTCCCGCGGAAAGCCGGCGCGCCACCGGAAGAGAAGGGTGCGATGGTTGGCCACCAACCACCCCTCCTTCCGCCTTCCTCCATCCCTTCCTCCCCGCCCCCGTCGACCCCGGCGCTGCCACGTCCTCGCCACCACCAAAGTGCAAATCGCTACCCACCTGCGTCTCGAGGGTCATGCGTGTTCCCGCGAGCCGGTCGAGCTCGCCCTCAAACGCCTTCTTCTGCCGCAGCGCGTTCAGCGCGGCTGTCATCAGCGCCTGTCATACTCCAAGTACCGACCGCGCTTGTTGCTGGTGGCGTTGGCGCGCGCCTTGTTGGTCTCGTCGTCGATCTTCTTCTGGAGGTGCTCCTCCTTCTTCTCAATCATAAGCAGCTGCTGGCGCAGCTGGACGATCGAGTCGCGCGCCTGCTCGCGCGTGTCCCTTCGCCCGCCGAACCAGCTCATCCAGCCTGACATGGTGTGTGTGGTGACGAGTGGAGAGGTAGAGTGAGTGTGAGATGGAGAGATGGATGGATAAGGAAGGAAGGATGGTTAAGTTGGGTAGAGGTGTTGGCCACCCAACCGTAGGAGAGGGCCAGAGGCCATAGGGAAGGGCGGGGCCTGGCGCCTGGCCGCATCATCGCCTTTCACCCCAGCCGCCCATGCCCCGCCCAGTGGAGTCATCAGCCACCCACCCACTCTTTATTTGATCCCGCCATTCACCGTGACTTCCTTTCCAGATCTCGATCACAAACAACCGCCCCCTCCACCTAACCCAGTCTTCGTCAACCAACTCTCCCTATCTCCCCAAGCATCATGGCCACAAAGCAAAAGACGCGCACAAACCAGGCTATCACCCTCAAGGGATCCACGGCGCTCGTAACCGAGTTCTTCGAGTACAGCGTCAACTCGTGAGCTGACGGGGGTGTCATAGCTGACGGCAGGATTCTCTACCAGCGCGGCGTGTACCCCTCCGACGAGTTCCGGTACGTCGTAGCTTCCAGATCCCGTTCGTCTACAGCTAACACCAGCATGGTGAAGAAGTACGGCCTCCCGATGCTGGTCACATCCGACGAGGGGCTTAAGGAGTACATCCAGACGATTCTGTCCCAAGTGTCGGGTGAGTGGCCGCTCCGCCCAGCTGTGTCGAGTGCCACCATAAGCTGATGTCAGACTGGCTCCTCTCGTCCAACCTCACCCGCCTCGTGCTAGCCATCAAGTCGATCGAGACGGACGAGACGCTCGAGCGGTGGCAGTTCGACATCCACACCGAGGACGGGCCGACCACGGCCGGCGCACTGCCCGGCGCTCCCAAGCCCACGAGGAAACCCAACAAGACGGAGAAGGAGGTGCAGGGCGAGATCCGCGACATCATGAAGCAGATCACGAGCACTGTGACCTTCCTGCCCATCCTGGACGACGAGTGTGAGTGGGGGCATCCGGAAGGAAGCGTGAGAGAGGGAGCGCATCATCGCCCAGCTGCCGCTCGTCGCCCCTCTGTAACCTGCCCTGGCACTGTAGCAGAGCAGAGCTGACAGCAGGCACCTTTACGATCCTCGCGTACACTAACGACTCTGAGGACTCGCCTATCCCCGCGACGTGGGGCGATGCGGACCCACACCTCATCGACCGCGGCAAGGTTGAGCAGGTGCGGCTGCGCAGCTTCAGCACCAACGTGCACAGCCTCGAGGCGATGGTCGCGTACCGCGTTGGAGAGTAGGCGTTGAGGGGAGGGAACGCATAGACCACTGTACACTGCATCACACCATGTTACGCTTGCTCATGATCACGCCGCCGAGGACGGAGGTAGCATGTGCCGTGTCTCTGAGGAAGTCAGTGACTTGGAGGCAAAGAGAGGGAGTGTAGGTGAATGGTATCCGCGAGCCAGCTCGCCACATCAACAGCATCGACTCGTAGACTATAGGGCGCGGGAGTGTCCACAGTCTATGCTTCCAATAGGCAGACGGACGGGCGAGGTGGTACAGTGCGCAGGGCGATGACCCATACGTCAACGAGGCCGACGGTACATAGACTGACACTGAGAGATGAGTGGGTGGCCTTCCCAGGCGGAAAGCGCCAGTGTCGCGCGCGATCAGGGAGAGGCGGAGCGCGTGAAGAGTACGGATGGCTGGAGACAACGGTTGAGTGCAGACCTCGGGCAGGGCGTAGGCACCGCCACATCGTCAGTGTGAACCCATCCTCTGCAACTGCAACGCTCGTTGAACTATGAAACAATGCTGCATAACACACGGGAACATCATATGCTGCGAGATTGGAGGG